>CM039719.1:59389043-59440770 GCA_022539455.1 Dendrobium nobile | reverse complement strand
CCCCCCCCCCCCCCCCCCCCCCCCCCCCCCCCCCCCCACCCCCCTTTAAGTCTACACTGAACGTCAGTTCTTCTCGACAAATCGCTCCCGTGTTATACAGTTGAAGAATGAGTTACATTCTATTTCTATGCAAACTCAGACCATGACCGAATATCTGTCTACAGTTAAGATAAACTAGTAGATAATATCGCTGCAGCCAGCGGAACAGTTGATACCGGGATGCGATACTCTACTTCCAATGGGTTGCCAACGTCTTACTAGTCTGTTAAAACTGCTATAAGGACCAAGCTTACACCCATCAGTCTCGACGATCTGTACTCACTTCTTTACAGTGAGGAAGTTAATCAAGCTACAGATGCTATCAAGGATCTTACCATTACAGATACCTACCCAGGACTGATTCATACTTTGCTTTAGCTTCAACTCGTGGTCGTGGTCGTGGACGTGGTCGGAGTTGTGGCCGCTTTAATTACCCAAACACTGCAGTCAGCCATCGCCATCTCGTTTTTTTAGTGACTGTCAAATATGTGGAAGAAGGGACACCTGCTTTTCATGTTGGCATCGAACCAACTTACCAGTATTCACCGCCCACTCCCAATGATCGAATGGCATTTCTTGCCGACTCACACCATCTCCATGGTATTTAGATAGTGGTGCCACTGCTCATCTCACGCGGACAGCAACTCCATTCAGCAGCCTATACATACTCTGGTTCTGATCAGGTTTTAGTTGGCAATGGTAATTCTCTTCCAATTCTCCATTCTAGCAAAGGTCTCCTACCTACCCCATCTCATATGCTCTCTTTAAAAATCTTCTCATGTACCTCATCTCACTCAAAAACTTTATTCTATTTCTAAGCTCATTGCTGATAATGTCTTTTTATTTCCTTTAATAAATATGGTTTTATTCTAAAGGATTGGAAGTACAATCATACTCTTCTACAAGGTCCCTGCCATAATGGACTATACCCAATTCCGCACATTCAACCTCCAGCTTTCGCATCCCAACACCGCTTTATTGTTCGTCAACTTCTGCTGACTTGTGGCATCGTCGATAGGCCACCCAAATGCCGATACCCTTGTAGTCGTTATCAAATTTTTCCTACATTATGTTCTTCTTATAAGTTCAAATTTTGTACTACTTGTGCTCTTGCAAAGAGCCATCGACTTCTTTTTTCTAGATCTACAAATGTAACTCAGTTTCCTCTTCAATTAAATACATGGTGACGTTTGGGGACCTTCCCTCATTGCTTCTCGAAATGGTTTCCGATATATTTAATCTTAGTTGTTGATTATTCTCGTAATAGTTGGTTGTTTCCACTCAAATAACAAATCTGATGTTGCACATAGTTTTATAAAGTTCGAAACCTTAATTGAAAAACAACTTCAATTTCCTATTCGCAATAAGAACAGATGGAGGGAGAATTTCTTAACAAAACGCTCTCTGTTTTTCTCTCCACTCACGGCATACAACATCAATACACTTTCCCTCACACTCCGCAGCAAAATGGCATTGACGAACGTAAACATCGGCATCTTCTCGATGATTCGACTCTATTAATTGATTCAAAACTACCTCCATCATTCTGCTTGATGCTGCTTTCACCTCTGTTTACTTAATAAATCATCTGCGTCATCTATTACTTCAGCTAAATCTCCTTATCACATTCTATACAACCTCCACCATCATACTCTATATGCGCACTTTTGGATGCAAATGCTTTCCTTGCTCACTCCCTATGCTCCACATAAACTTGCACCTCACTCTTCCTCTTGCATTTTCCTTGGCTATGCATCCTCCCCAAAAAGGATATAAGTGCTTTATCCCAAACTGGCCGTCTCATCATTTCTCATCATGTTCAATTCGATGAAACTCTCACACTTCTCCCATTGTGTCCTCCTCAGACTAATCTCAAACACTTCAACACCCTCCATTTCCTCCTGTCATTCCCTCTCCTACCTCCACTACTTCATTATCCAATTCTCAAAATAGAACTTCAAATATTTCTGTAGATCCCCCACTCATTCCTTATCTCAAATAATTCAATATCAACAGCTTCTCCAATTCTCGAATACTCACATTCTCTTCATCATCTTCATCACAATCTCTACCTATCTCCATCCCATGATTAACCGTCTTCAAATGGTCACTTAAAACCACGTCAAATTCTTGATCTTCAACATACTATTCTTCCCACTCTACTTGCTATACCATTGCTATCAAATACCCTGAATGTGCGCCAAGCTATGTCGCTGAATTTTTTGCATTTACAATCTCAAGGAACATGGTCTTTGTGCCACCACCTTCTAATCAACAAGTCATTGGATGCAATTGATCTACAAGATTAAACGTCATTCTGACTGGTAGTATTTCCCTCTATAAAGCACGGTTAGTAGCCCAAGGATAAAAGCAAGAATACGGGATCGTTACCATGAGACATTTGTCTCGTGGTCAAGTTCCAACCATTCGACTGTTTCTTACAGTGGCTTTACATTTCGGTTGGCCAGTTTTCCAACTTGACATGTCAAGCTTTCTTGCATGGTAATCTCACGAGACCATTATATGCAACAACCTCAGGATTCCAAGATCGCTCAAACCAGATCATGTTTGTCAATTGCATAAAGCTCTCTATGGGCTTAAACAAGCCCATCGACAATGGTTTGCTATCCTTGTCATTCTTATCTTATTACTCATGGCTTTCACATTAGTTCTGCCGATCCTTCTTGCTTTATACATGATATAATACATAAAAGTTTACATTAAATTTATGTTGACGACATCTTGATCTCCGGCAACAATCCCAATTTCATCAACAATTTACTTCAACAACTTCAGCAACGGTTCCACATTAGACAACTTAGTGGCTTTCAAATTTTTGGTATTGACTTCACAAAGATCAAAATCTTGATATCACTTATCTCAGGCAGCATACTTCAAGACATACTCACACTTGCTAATATGTCTTCCTGTAAGCCCATTTTACTCCTCTGCCTTCAAAAGGCCTGCGGATTCTCAGCTTCAACAGCTATACAGCCAACCAGTTTCTTTCGGCATTGCAGGATCACTTCAATATCTTACCAATACCCGGCGGACATAGCTTTTTCTGTCAACAAACTTTGCCAATTTATGCATCAGTCCTTGCTCCTTCATTTCAACTGTTAAAAGAGTTCTACGCTATCTAAAGGAACCGAAATCATGGTCTATTTCTTTCGGTGATGATCTAACACTTTCTGCATATGCCGATGCCGATTAGGCTGGTGATACTCAAGATAGGAAATCAACATCTGGTTTTTGCATTATTCTCGCAGCTCCTATTTCCTGGTCGGTTTAAAAGCAAACCACTGTAGCCCGTTCATCCACTGAAGCTGAGTATAGAGCACTTGTCGGGCTGCTGGCTAGTTTGATTTGGGCTCGTCGTTTTTGTGAAGATTCCTCTATTTCCCAAAAATCAACTCCCTCTATTGTGACAATATCTCAGCTATGTCACTTGCCTCAAAATTATATTTCATGCCA
This sequence comes from Dendrobium nobile, assembly GCA_022539455.1. NCBI lineage: Eukaryota > Viridiplantae > Streptophyta > Magnoliopsida > Asparagales > Orchidaceae > Dendrobium > Dendrobium nobile. The sequence goes on along the minus strand of CM039719.1, from coordinate 59,437,257 downwards.
GAACTAAGCACATAGAGATAGACCGTCACTTTATTCGAGATTGCATTCAAGCTCAACATACCACTGTTCACATGTTGCTTCACCGGACCAATTAGCTGATATATTTACTAAATCTCTATATCTCAACGTCTCATTCTACTTAGAGACAAATTGATGGTCGAACTCCCATCCATTTGCGGGGAGCTGAAATGTATACTTGCATTACTGCCGTGGAAAATTTTTTTGCATGATGTGAAACTTGAATGTAGTCCGATATTGGGTGTAGAGATCTCGAATTACTTTAAAAGTGTCAAAATTGAATCCGGAACGTCGAAAAAAACGGTTCCGCGGACTCCAAAAACATCAGATTTGACCTATTTCGGACTTAACTTTGAGCCAAAATACTTATGTAATTTATAATATAAATAAAAAATAGGTATAGTTATATCAACTCTTCCTTGGTGGATGAGTGGTAAACCTTTGTCATCCATGCCCAAGATTCTGGGTTCGAATCCAAGAGAAGGCTGAAGGATTTTTTTGGTGATGATGTGGCAGCGACATACAGGACGGATCGATGATGTGGCATTGCATGCGGATCGATGATGTGGCACCCATAACTTGTTGGGTCATGGGTGACGTGGCACCCATGACCTGTTGGGTCATGGCTGATGTCGCCACGACATGCAGGATCATGGGTGACACGTCACCCACGATCTATGTCGTGGCCACGTCAACCACGACCCAACAAATTATGGTTGCCATGTCATCGATCCGCATGCCACTGTCACATCATTGATCTGTCCTACATGTCACTGCCACGTCATCACACAAAAAATCCTCCATGCCTTCCCCTGGATTCGAACCCAGGACCTTGGGCATGGATGACAAAAGGTTTACCACTCATCCACCAAGGAAGAGTTGATATAAACATACCTATTTTTTTATTTATATTATAAATTACATAATGTATTTTGGCTCAAAGTTAAGTCGTAAAAAGGTCAAATCGGATGTTTTTAGAGTCCCGAACCATTTTTCGATGTTTCGGATTCAATTTTGACACTTTTAAAGTAATTCGGGATCTCTACGCCAAAGATCGGACTACATTCAAGTTCACATCACGCAAAAAAATTTCTTCCGGCAGCAATGCATATTTTCGGACGTCGACCCGAAGCTCTCGTCTTCGCCAGGCCACCGTTGAAGACTCTCACCTTACCAGACATTCATCTAAGGCCCGAGTTCTACCTGATCTTCATCTAAGGCCGGAGTTCTGTCTGATCTTCATCTAAGACCCAGAGTTCTGTCAGACATTCATCTAAGGCCCGAAGTCCTACCAGACCATTACCTGACACACCGAATTTCTATTGTACAATTATTACTTGTTAATCTGACGCTCTTAGAAGCGAGTCAGCCCATGTAACCAACTCAAGTTCTAGTGAAACCTTTTCAACTGGGCTAGGCCCCTGGTTTTTCCCCTTTTAAGGGTTTTTCACGTAAAAAATCTTTGTTTTGAGTGTGAGCTAGATATTTGTGCAACGCTAAGATGTAGTATTCTAACTCTATCGCCGCATATATTCTAGTCCGCAACAATACTCATACTAATTGTGTCCAAACAACTACATAATGACTTTGTGTGCTTACTACTATCTGCAACCGTGGTTCTCTACTTCCCTGACAAGCTCTACGATGTAAACCCAGGTAGTTCAGTACTTTCCATGATATGTTATCTTGATATAAACTCATCACTGCAAAGCGAAATCAATGAAATGAATGTTCATACAAATTGTTCTCATTGTCTCTTGCTAGTTCCTGTAGGTTTCTCTTGTTCTGTACAGGATTGAGAGTTCAACAGTTTAATGCTTGTGTTACTATAATTATTTTAGTTTTAATATTTAAAATATTTTATATTAAAAAACTAGAAAACTAACAATTTTATTTATGGGATATTAAAATTTATTTATATTTAATTAGAATGTCATGAATAATTATCTAAATATTATATTTAAATTAATATTATTTAAATATTGAATATAATTTTATAATAAAGCGTATATATTATAATTTTCACATCATATCATAGTTGAACCTTCCATTGCCCAAATCCACTGCAATGACTCAAAACTATGTGCCTCATTCAATAATATACATGCTACATTTTTTGCCAATTAGTAAAAAAAGAAGAGCACCCACAAAACCAAGCACCAATGTGAGATCCCAATCTTAAGACACATTTACCATATAAACATGAAAAGCAAAAAATTAGAAGCTTTTGATGATGGATAGATTTCACAAAGGGTTTGAGTTCTTTTAAACGTGAAAACCTATACTTTTGATGATGGATATTATATTCATCTTCCATATGTTGAAATAGAATGATCATATAAATCCTACACTACAGGAAAATCGCTCATTACCGGACTTTCCAACATATTTCCGGCAGATATGTCTTTTATTTTCCGTCGGCATTATTTAGACGGAAATTAGCACCCGATATCGTTTCCTACGCGGCTTTTACTGGCAGAAAAATATCCGCCGAAAGCTGCCGAAATCTTAATTTTCATAGGAAATTCGCCAATTTTTGCCTGAAAAATTCGCCTGTAATAAACAATTTTCTGTAGTGCTATATTATAGTGTATAAGATCCATTGTACTGGGTATTGAGTTTGCCTAAACCAACTTTATCTTTGACTATTTTTCAAAAAATACAATGCTCACATAATTTCTATCTTGTCACTTTTCTTCTTTCAAAATCCTTGTTATGTAAAACATATGAATCCTTTTGATTAATATGTCTAAGAATAAGATGTCAAAGTCTTATGTTATTAATTTCATTTCATAGAATACATCAATAAGTTGCGTTAACATTTTCCTGATAATGACTTAGAGTTCCATTATATCTTCTTCCCTTTAATATTGATCATAAAACATCATATCACTTTGACCTTAGCCCCATTCTGTATTTATAAATATAAATCCAAACTTTCCTAGAGCAATTATCTATGAAAGAAAAAAGTATCTTCCTCTTCCATATTTGGAATAATAATAATTCTTTATATATAAAGAAGAATAATAATAAAATTACTACATGAGTTTGAAAAACTATTAGGACTACTCAGCTCAGATCAAAAGAATATCGTCAGTCTACATGAGACTCACCTCAAGCAGCAACTACAGCCTAAGAATTCATCAACAATCAAGCAAGTATGACCTATCAATCAACATTGGCAAGTACAACTTAGAAAGCTGGCTTTATCAACTATTCAAGTGGATGACATTTTCAAGTTGGCCCATTAGATGACATCTTCAAGGCAAAATTTTTATTAACTATTTTTTTTTTGTCAATTCTATAATGCTTAAGTCTTAACATAAACCTATAAATATAGGATCAAGGTCTGAGCTCAGTTTATGAAATTTTTGCACTCATGCTCATTTAAAAGAATCTAATAGCTTCTCACTCTAAAGTTTTTTTGTGTTTCTATTTTTTTCTCCCTTGCACTCAGTATCTTTAATATAGTTGGGTGTGATTCATAGACAACTTTGAATTTAACAAAGACACTCACGTACACTTAGTTATAAATGACTGTATATAGATATATATTGATAAAAAACTTTACTAATAGGGTCATAATGTCCACTCATATCAACCCACATCTAGGTGAACCAAGCAAAGGGCAAACCTATTAGCTCAATGAACCTCAAGGTTCATTATTTAATTTTAATGATAAGAAATATTTGATTTGATATTCTAATATATTAATTAAGTATTTCAAGTAGACTAAAAAGCATAACATGCTTAATTCAACATATTCACAACTTATACATTACACCTATCTACTTGATGAAAAAAGTAGCTATGGAATTAACTTTAGACTGATCAAGTCAAGTGCAACAGAGCTTTGGATACATATCTCAAAAAATTAGTTAAAGTCAGTTGTGTCGAGTTCATAAAATATTTCTTACACATTTTGATAATACTCTCACAAATGAATAATATTCCTTGAAAAAATTAAAGTGCATAATTTTAAAATACATTCAGATTTGATTTTAATTTTATTAAAAATAAATATCATTTTTGAATTGATTAATATTTTTATATATTTATTCATGATGATTATATTTATATATTTTTTAATATAGTTTTAATATTTTGAAATTTTTATAATCTGAACTTCTATTGTATGGTTATTATCTTAATATTCATATTGCATGATGTTGCGGATCTATTTTCATGGATTATGATTTTGATGATACAAAACACCTCTTATTATATTTTGATGATATGTTCTCTACGATGTTTATCTACTGACATTTCGGTCCACACGAACGACTGCAATTTGGAACCAGCTCAAGATTGGGTAGATTAGGTCTGAGTCAGTATGTACCCTTTTCCTTTCTTGAGTCTATTGTATTGGTGTGGCTCTTGATGATTTGTAACTTGAAATATTTCTGACTGTTTCTAGAGTTTACTGTTTTTGGTAACATTGTCGGGACAATATTCCTATCTCTGGACGATCGATTCAAAACCAGAAATCCTAATTAGAGCATCCTCATTAAGGCAGCCGTCATTAAGATTGGCCTGAACGATACTTGTACGACCAGGACATAGGTTTAATTAAGAAAAAAATCAGCCGCCATGATCAGTTTAGGTATTCTTTATTTTAGGAATCGGCCAGGACGATATCCATATCGTCCTAGACGATCTAACTCAATTATGCCTAAATTGATCTGGTATTTTTGGAAAGCATTAAGGCTGATTGATTCGATCAAATCATCCTGGACGATCGCAGGATCGTTCTGGACGATGCGTTGGACAACATGGGACGATATGCTGGACGATTGGATATCGGATAGCCTTTTTCAGGGCGATGTTCAGGACGATATTCCATGGTTTATATTGATCGTCCGATAATATATTATCATCCGGGATGTATGAAGAAATTTCTTATGATCGTCTCAAATAGTCCGACTGATTGGGCTTAAATGTATAATCGTACAGGACAATATTTATATCGTCCTAGACGATAAAGTCGATAACTTGCATTAATGAGTTCGTTTTGAGATCTTCTATTTAAGCTATGACATGACACTTAGTAAGTGTCTTTCGCAGCCATTGTAGCTTCGTTCTTTTGGAGGAAACTTGAAGAGAGAGCTTGAAAGGGAGTGAGGAACGGGTACGGGTGAAGTCTGAGAGAGGGAGAAGATCTTGAGGGGGGACTCAAGGGAGTGTGGAGGGGGATTCCACACGGTTGCTCCGGCAGGCTTGCACCTTAATACCATTGGATTCAAGGCTTGTTTGAGGAAGTTCACCAAAGAAGAAGATCTCTTTAGTGTCAAGGACCGGCAAATCCGTCGCATCGGGAAAGGTGGAAGTGATTTTCTAAGGGCTTCTCCGCCTAGCTGTGGGGGCTAAAGGAGAGACACTTTTGTAGTGCAATACTTGGAGAATGCCTTTAGGAGGGAGTAGGTCAAGGTTTGACCGAACCACTATAAATTGGTGGTTCTTTCCTTTATTACTTCCGCATTTAATTCGCATCGTTGATTCTTTATGGTGATTTTGGTTTGTTGTCTCGATTTAAAGATTTTTTAAAATAACAATTCACCTCTCTCTTTTATTAGCCTTAGGCTAGTTCATAGGGCCTAACATCCCTAACGAACTTTCACATGAGTCATTATCCAATAATTTGATTACACATACATACATACCCTAGTGATTCATCTCTTACAAAAGTCATTAATATTTATCTTTCTCCAAGCATAGATTGATTAGTGTAGTTTTTATTGTTTTATTTTAGTTAGGATTTGTACTCACATGAGTAGAAAAATACGAAGGATTTTAACCTTGGATCAATTACTTTACAAAAGATGTAGAATCACATATATAAACACTAGCTAGCCTTGACATGTCATGTACATTTATAATAGGAACTTTATAAATATTTTATTTTTTATTTTTAAATTTTTTTCATTATTTGTAACCCTCTCTTAGCCCTATAAGCCCTGAAAAAGGGATAAGGAGGGACATTTGGGAGTTTTTTTTACATCTCTAGTTATTTTGCCACTCCCAAGTATTTTCGTAATATTCTAAATCCTTGATAATTTTTAAGTACACTATAAATTCTAATCTTTATTTCCATCTCTCACCTCCATCTATGAGGTTTTATGATTCCAACATAGTAGATTGCTTGCTAATAAAGATAGGTATCATCCAAAGTGAATAAGATCAAATAAGTGTTGATTTTGTTCTAGTCTATGATTAAAATCAAATCATTAGGGAAAATAATATTTTCATGAACTGAAATGTTTGCTTAGTTGATGGTTTAGTCAACCCAATCTAACAAAAAGATATTATCTTAAACCATGAGTTGCATTTTATAAGGGAACCTAATAATTTTAGGTAGAAATCCTAATGAAAGAGGTAATTAATGTTTAGTCTTAACTAAGAGAGGACTTCATGTGTGATGTCCCAGAATCCAATTTGAAAAAATTTCTTTTATTTTTTAATATACGATAATTAGATCTATCTAATAATTCTTTTTATTAATATAAATACTAGCAAAAATAAAATTACTGATGAATATATATTATATATATATATATATATATATTCATTTTTCTATATATTATATACACTATTTAGATATTATACAATCATATTATAAATAATTTGTCATGAGCACAAAAGAATAACTAAATAATAAAGATTGGGTTGGGTTGGATCAACATCCAGGAAGCTTCTAGAGTGCAATGAAGTGGTTGGATGAACCTATGTTCGACTAGGCAAGGTGGTTAGTTGGGTTGACCATTAGGGAAAGTTTGATCCTTGAGTTAACTAGTTTGACCAATCCATCTGGTCAAGGATTACTTAGGTAGAGCCTTGGTGTTGTCTGGGTGGTGGTGGAATGGTTTACAAAGAGTTTAGAGGGATGGATTAAATATTAAGTGAAGGGGTTAATGTATGTGAGGTTTGACCACCTATAGTGGTTTGACAAGTCAACCCCACCATGGGTTTATCTATGAAAGACTTGAGGAGGTTAATACTTTGTCATGTAGTGGTCTTGAGGGTTTGGGTGCTTTACCTAGAATGCATGGGCTAGGTTGACCTTGCTTGGCTTAGTTTGACAAATCATAGGTCTAGTTGACCAATCTATCAATTGTTAATTGGGTTGTAGAGATCATTGTCAGGCTTGCCAAAGCTGCTCGAGAAATCTTTTTAACCAACAATTTACATTGATTATTCAAAAGATTATGGATCAACGAAGTTGAATGAAGTGAAATATATATCCAAGGAAATTGATTGTTAAGTTTTGGCACAGGGCGACTAGCTATTAGTGAAAAACATGAATGAGGTTCTATATTGCAGTAGGAGGAAGCTTCTCATCTTTTGTCTCAAAATTTATCTCAGAGAAAGATTCAAAGCTTTGAATGCTTCATTTGAGGAAGTTCACATAACACAATCAATATGGGTATGTGTCGGATTCTCAACTAATGGAAGAACTAAGAATTTCAATATTGTTAAACTACAAGTCTGTTTTTATAGTTGTATGCATAGCACTCTATTATCCACATATCTATAACTGTATTAGAGTAATATCTGCTCTTGAGAATGGTTTTTGTCCACTAGTTTGTAACAAAATTTTGAATTGAAATCTATAAATAAGCCTACAATTCCAAGACAGTAAGTAGCTTTTCCTGCACTCAATTTTTCTATCTCTGTTCTTCTCTACTGCTTTTGAAACTTATTTCATGGTATCAGAGCCCTGATCCAGTTTTTCAAATTTTTTTTCTCTCCAATCTCGGTTGGAGTATGAAATTCATATGAACAAATCATCCACAATGTCTTCTACAAATCAAGAAGAAGAATTGCAACACCTACGACAAATGAACTCCTGCAGATTCCATCGTCACTCAAGTTCTTGATGGGTATCATCAAGAATGTCATTTCTCAACCTCTTATTGCGAAAAATTACATGGTGGTGGATCGCAAGTGTACGAACTCTTTCGAGCGAACGGGTTTGAAGGATTTCTTGATGGAAGCAGTGAAGCACCGTAGAAATTCCGACAAAATGCTACAGGTCAAAAAGTCTTAAACTCTGCCTATGCAAATTGGAACTTATTAGAACAAAATCTTGTCGCAGCTCTATATTCAGTGATTTCCTCTGTAATTTTGCCATATGTTGTAACTATTGAACACAGTAAAAATATCTGGAATACACTTGACAAACGTCTACAATCAAGCACCAGATCTAAAATCATACAACTTAAAAAGAGATGCACTACTTGACTATGAAGGATAAAACAATGGCTTAATATCTTTTAGAAGTTAAAACAAAGATAGATTCACAAGTAGCTGTTGGATATACTTTGGACGCTGAAGATGTTATTCATTATACGCTAAATGGACTCCCAAATACATATCAGGCATTTAAAACAACCATTCGACGAATCTTATAGCCCTTAAGTTTGGATGATTTATATACACTATTATGTAGTGAAGACGTTAATCTTGCTCTGAAAACAATATAGAACTTCAATCACTTCAACTATCTGGTAATTCCACAGCTCTAACATCCACACGAGGACGTGGTCGTGGAGGCAGAAATCATTATAAAGGACAAAATTCATACAACAATCATTCACAGTCATTTGCTGCAAATACAAGTCAAGGAGGTAAAACGGGATATCTGTAACCTATCAAATATGTGGCAAATATGGCCATTCTGCTGTAAAATGCTGGCCTAAAGCTTGTCTCAACTTTGTGGCCTTAACTTTTATGTGTGTGACTTGGCCTAAAGCTTGTCTCACAGGTCTCTTATTTTATTTCTTCGTTTAAATCTCTATAACTATTTTATTCTTAATGTTAAGGAATGTTAAGAAGCTCAACCATAGCCTAACAAAAATCAATGATTTGGCAATAAAATAAATTTAATGGTAAAATAGTGTTACCATCAGTTCTTGCATCAATAACTCTTCATCTTCTTTATTCAACTGCAAATATTAATATATTATTCTCTTTAATGCTTCTTCTCTTCTTTTTTCCATTATTATTTATTAATGTTTGAGTTCCTTTATTATATATAAGGTGTTGGTAACTACGGGAAGCTATACACTAGCAAGGATCAAAACTACTAAACAATTTCATAACAAATTGACATATTTCTCATAAATATCAATGTATGTTTGCTCTATAATTTGCATGATGCGGACTTGGGTTTTTTCTAGGCTCAATCATTCAATTTATTTTGTGCAAAAATATTGTTTCATAATTTCTTTAACTCAATTGGATTTAATATTTTAAAATAATGTTTGATTGTTGAAACACACATATTAATATATTTTGATAGAACTCAATAAAATAATAATTTATGCTTAAACTCTCTCATAAAATTCATAATAATAATGTTAACATTAAAGTCTTAATAGCTTTTATTTATATTAAATTTAATATTTATAAATTTACATATTACTTCAATAATAATATAAGCCTTAATGATGAAAATTTAAATATTGATATTAAAATTTTAGGCATGTAATAAATAGATTGCTATTTTTATTAAGAGCGTTCTATTCTTATAATAATTATATCAATTTTTTATTTATTGTTACATTCAATATACTTTATTTAAATAAAATTATTATCCTCATATAGGAAACAAATTATATCAATTTTTTTCATATATGCCATATGATGTATAATAGGGGAAGAAACAATATTGCCATCAAACTAGCTCAAATAAGAGTAGTTATAGAATTCAAAATGTTGAACTAATTAAATAATATTTATAATTTAATAATATTATTTAAATTTTATTAATGTGCATTTAATGCATGTGCAATTATACTTGTATATATATATATATATATATATATATATATATATATATAGTCTTATTTGTTAATAAAATAATTTTTTTCAATAATCAATAGTCAATACGACGGCAAAAGGATCAATAAATCAATACGTCACAGCGATCAAAATCAGTAAGTGCTTTCAGTCAATATCTATCCATCGTAGCAGTGTCTATCAATCAATACTATCAGTTCAATCAGTCGTGTCGTCTAGTCATTCCATTGTATCTATAATATCCATCCAATCAATTGAATATCTATTTCAGTCAATAGCAATCCATAGCATCAAATCAATTCAATAAGAGACTCGTATCAGAACGTACTCTTACAAATCAGTCAGTCAATTATTCAATACAATTTACTCGATGTCAATATACGATATTCAATGTCAATACATCAGTAAGAGCAATTCCATAATGACGACGTAAGATGAATCATCTCAATCAATAGAGCACTTTCCATTCCATTATATCAATCAGCAGGGAATCCATAGAACGATCAAATCAACATATCGACAGAGCAATCGAAATCAAATCCATACAATGAAATCGTCAGGTCAATTGAAATCAATACAATCAATTCAATAAAGAAATCTATTAAGCGATAAATCAAATCCATACGGCAACAATCCATTCAATCAATCAATCAATCAATTCATTCAATCAATCAATAATCGGCACGATGAATCAGTGTATCAATATCATATCAGAATCTGTCGTATCAATAGTATCCATATGTCCATATCTTATCCATATCGATGTCGATGTCGGTATCTATCAGTCGATACAATCTATATCAATGTCGGTGTCAATATCTATGAATCAATACACATGATCCATATCAATATCAGTGTCGGTGTCTATGAATCAATACAATCCATAGTCCATAATCCATAGTCCATAATCCATAGTCAAGTTGATACAATCAATAGCAATGAATCAATGCAATCACAATAAATTCGTCGATGAAATCCATACGATATCAATAAATCTATAAATCCATATCGATGTCAATAAATCAAATCCGTACGCATACAAATCCATACAATCTATATCAATAGTCTTACTGAACAAGTTCAACTGGCTATGTTGCTGTTGTAGAATCCATATTGCTGTTGTAGATATCCGTACATTGGTCTATCAATAAGAGTCGTCACTCTTCTATGTGCCCGTCGGCTGCCCATCGGCATATAAACTCCTTATAACTCCCATCTATAGATCCATCGTCGATATTTAAAGGAAAGCCCGTCGGCCCACCATCCTGTACAGGTCAATTCTATCTTCTACCAATGTTCAACCAAACTTCACTTGTCTTTCAGTATTCAATAGTCAATTTAATAGTCAATGCAATAATCAATACAATAGTCAATTCAAGGACAATATAAAGCAATCACATCAACATTCAAATGCATATCAACTCAATCTATCAATCTCGAACAAATAAGAAATTATACGAAAATCGGGCAGAGCAACGGCAGTCTACGAAATTTACACAAAAATCTCCAGAAATTACAGATCACCAAATTAATACAGAACGTGCACATCAACATTGTAAGACTAATCTTCTACTGCACAAACCAATTCAAACATCATAATAATTTGCAGTCAAAATAAAACTCCGCAGAATCAAAACGGACCGGACGAAATCTTCCAGAAAATACTTAAAACGTGCAGAATAATCACATCTACAATATACCAAAAGTTATGCGGTGAAAGTTTCGTCAATACAAAATGCGGCGCGTTTATCGGTAACGAAAACACAAATCTGAGCACAGAAATATCAAAACTCAAAATCTTCGAAAACAGAAATAGGATTCGGATTCCTTACTGTGAGATAAACAAATCTTCTAACTGCGTCGTCGGACGAAAAGCGCTCCGCGGGCTCCAAAACCAAGCTTTTCCTTCTCTTCCTTCTCTTTCTCTCTCTTGCCTTCTCCTTCTCTCTCTTCAAATGAATCCAAAATATCTCAATCGGATATTTATCAACACTGATCGTCCCGGACGATCCAATTTTCGTCCCGGGACGATTTGCCCTCTGGCAGAATTTCGTACAGACGAAAATAAATAGCGTCCGGACGAATTGCTCTCTGGACGAATTTCGTCCCGACTGCTCCAGGTTCGTACAGACGAAAATGACAGATTTCTTCACAATTTTCTTCAGTTCGTCCAGTACTAAATCCAGTTCGTACAGACGAACTGCACTAAAAAAAATCAGCTTTTTAAGGGTTTTACAGTGGTCTTGGCATTCCAAATTTTCATGCTATTCGTTATGCTTTTGATTGCTCTCTTATCCTCAGATTATACCAAAGACGGTCTCCTTTATCTGAATGGTTTTTTATGATTCATTGTTCCCCATGGAAACCTCATTCTCCCTCCTCTTCTGCTATGTGGAAAAGTATTTGTCTTACAGCCTTAAAAGCTAAGTCCAATTTCTTTTTTAAAGTCACGGATAATAGCCCTATTAGCCTTCTTTGGGACCATTGGTATAATGGTTTACGCATACAAGACATCCCGGACTTTGAATCCTATACCTCTATATGTTCTGTTAATGTCAGGCTGGATTCTCTCATTGCTAATGGAAATTGGAACTTCCCTAGTATTTGCTCTGATAATTTTAAGAATGATGTCTCTCCTATTCCCATTGTTTGTGGGGATAGAATGTATTATATTTCTTGGGGTGTCAATGGCAGGCAGAAATTTCATTGCTTCATGATGGATTTTTACAAAATGGAGGCTGAGGTTATTTGGTATAAGACTGTGTGGCATAAGCATTCTGCTCTTAGATTCTCTATTTATGCTTGGCTTTGTTTTGTTGGTGGTTTAAAAACTACTGACGCCTTGCAGAAAAGAAATATTGATGTAAATCTGATGTGCGTCCTTTGCCACTGCAATGCTGAGAGTGTATCTCATCTCTTTTTTGAATGTGATTACACTTTTAGCATTATCACTTCTCTAATTCCTGCTATTAGTTCTTTTCTTTTGAGACCAAACTTACTTCGGATTTCTGATTACCTTATTAACTGTGGTAATTCGACTTCTGGTACTTCTGATGTGAAATTTTTGTCTCTTTGGGCTGCTATTTATTACATTTGGAGGGAGAGAAATGAAAGGAAATTTGCACATCATTCTAAAAGCCATACCACTGTTCAGTTTTTGATTAAGAAGGCGGTTGATATTAAACTGAAAAGATGGAAAAACAATTGATTGGTTTTGGTGGTTATGCTGGTTCTTATATGCTGGAGTCTTTTTATTATAACTCTAAGTGTCTTCTCTGTGATGTTTTTCCGGGGATTTGGTTTCTCTTCTCTATTGCTATGCAGGGGGCGATGATGTGCAGTCTTCATCCTCCCCCTTGGATGGCTAATTCTTTAACTTATTCACATTTGATGGCAATTTTGGCAACTGGGGGTTTTTTGCTCAAGGAGGTGAAGACTGGTTTTCCTGAGCTCGATTTCTCCAAGCTTCCTGCCATCTCCAGGGATTGGTGTGTTAGTTGCGGCCTTCCTTCTGCTCAAGACTTTACGATGAATTCGTGTTCCTGTTCTAGGTGGACAATGCTTGATCTCCAGCAAATTTTGAATTTCTTTTAGCATGTGTATTTTGGCACTTTGGTGCTCATTTTTATTAGTGTCCACTTTTTGATCTTCTACACATGTAACTAGCTTTTTTATCTTATATTAATGAAAATGGGTTCGTCCGACTTTCCCCAAAAAAAAAAATACTTGTAATAGGGGAGATTTTTTTAGATGAATAAGAGTTGAGTAATTTTATTCATGTATTTTGAGATTGATTTCTAAATGATGAATTCTTTTTCCAAAGAGTTTTTGGGATCGTGCTCGGCCACGGTCACCGGATCATCAACGAGTTGTCCATGACTCTTGTACAGTGTCAATCACCTTTTTTTTATTTGGTATAATAGAAGAAAAGGTGATTATAGTGATAAGTTATTGATAATTTTACCATCCATCTTGCTCTCCTCCTCCTCCATCGTATCGCTGATTGCGCGACCCCTTGTTTCTGGCAAGAACATAATAAATAACCCACAAAAAATGATAACTATCCCAAACATCCCAAAAGAAAGAACTTTTCTTCTCCTCCCCAGCGCCACCATGGCTGGCGCTGCCACCCCGCCGAGCACCACTGCTTGCCTCTGCAACGCCATGGCCGAGTTCCTTACACATGTTGGAAACAGTTCCACAGCATAAATTCTCTCAATGTATAACGCTGTACAAGCCCCAAAGAATGCCACCAACTCGAATACCACCGCCGACCACCCGCCCATTGCCGCACAGGCAAGGCTACATCCACCGCTCACAATCGTTAACTGCACCAAAGTTCTGCGGCGGCTAATCACATTAGAGCTGAAGAAGATAATAAGAGCCGACGGAAGCTCAGCCACCGCATTCAGCGCCGCACTTATATAGAGGTTGGCGTTGAGGTTCCAGAGATTGAGCGGCATTCCGTGGTACATTAATCCGATGCCAAAGCTCCCAATCAAAATCACTACTAATCGCTGCAACGCCCATGGCTTCTCCCATAATATCCTTGCCACAGAGTATAAACCTCCTGGCTTAGTTTTTTCAGAGTAAGTCATTGCCAAGTCTGAGAAGCTCTCTGTTTCTTCTAAAGATGAGAGCTTTTTTAGTGTTTCAATGGCTTCTTTTCTCTTGTCTTTCAAAAGAAGCCAACGAGGAGATTCTTTCATGAAGAAATGGAGAAAAATGCAATAAAAAAGAGAGGGGATTGAGGTGTAGACATAGAGTAGTCGCCAGGAGTTTGCTTTGTTTAAGAAGGCAATGGCGGGAAGGGAGAGGAAGCCTGTCAGTGGCGGAGCCAGAAAATGTATCTAGGGGGGGCCTAAATTTTTTTTTTTTAATTTTCCTTCAACTTTTTACATCCGAACTTGGGAATAATATAGTCAGTTTTAAAAAGGATAAAACTTTGATAGCGAATTAGTTTATTTTTTTCCTTCACAAAATGACTTCCAATCATAAAATCACTTGATTACTGCTAGAACGGGTTCAATATATTAACTAAATATGTAATATTAAAAATCTCATTGCACAAAAACAAATCATAAAATCTCTTTAAGATCGAATCAATACACGATTAAGCTAATATCAACCAAGAAAAAAAATGTAAATGAATAGGAAATTAAATTGGGAGTGATTTGAATGGACGTCCGATGTTAAATCTTTTGATCGTGGACCATTTATTGGGCATTTAAATTTCTTAGTGATATCAAAATTCGGCGATCTTGGGCTCGTTGGATTCGTCTCATCTAGCTGCTCAATTCGACTATAAGCATGTCATGTTTGGAAACCATTTGGTAATCCAAATTATGGTTTAAACCTTCCAAATACACTTTGAGTCTTTGATTTGGAGTCATTTGGGTTAAGATTGAGTCGAATTTGGTGCCATTGGGTTCGCATTTTCGAGACGTTCAGTTCGATTGTAAGTTTGTTGAAATCAGAGTTCTAATGGTCTCCAATTTAATTTTTGAAGTTTCCAACTTGATTTTATTTCTACAAAAAAAAAATCCATTTTGTTAGGGGGGGCACGTGCCCCCCCCCTTCCCTCCGCCTATGAAGCCTGTAGTGGAAAAAATAAAGGTGATGATGTTGACGTGCTTGCGCTGGCGCCGGGAGACGAGTTCGGTGGAAAGGACGTAAGCAGAGGTTCCGACGTTGGCACGGCCGAATCCGCAGGTGAAGCGCAGGGCGGCGTAGACGGCTAGGTTGGGAGAGAATGCAGTAAGGGTGGCAGCTATAGACATGATTAAAGTGGAGAGAACGAGGGTTTTTTTGCGGCCGAGGCGGGAGTCGGCGAGGGTGCCAAGGGAGAGGCCTCCGACGAGACATCCAGCGTAGAAGGAAGAGCCAGGAAGGGCGAAACGAATCGGCGACGAGCACTTGAGGGAGAAGTCAGAAATGGTGGAGATTTTGCTGGGTTGGGAGTAGGACCAGGAGGAGTTGGATGGGAGGTTACAAGGTCTGCTGAAATCGCAAGTGGTTGTGGTGCAGTGCCACGGCGGTGGTTTATCAGAGAAGACATTGATGAAGGCCTGTTGGGAGTCAAATATCAAGGTGAGGCAGGCCAAAAAGGGGAAGAGGAGGTTGCCGGCGGCCGCGGTCATGTAGCGTTCAACGACTTCATCGATTGAGCTAATTACGGTGCCTTTATTTAAATTTTGGCTTATGTCGATTGTGTGGCCGCCGGTAATTTCACCGGTGGAAGGAGCCGGCGATGGGGAAGCTTTATTCATCTTGTTGGATTTGTGGAGGTGAATCTCAGATAGAAATCAGGATGCCTTTAAAAAGAAAAGAAAAATCTCAACGACTATTTCTTCATATATTTTTAATTAATGGGGTCCTTTTTGACAATAACTTGTAATAATATTCCTTTTTCCACATTTTCTACTACTAAAAATGTCTAATGTACCTTTTCAATGTAAAAATATATGGAGAAAGCTTCTTTAACTATTGGAATATTTAAAAAAAATAGTAGATATTGGCTTCATTTCAGATAGTTTGTTTTAGAAATCACTAAGAAAATTGTTCCAAAGAGAAATGTCAACAATAAGTATTATATGATTAAACATATTTTTTAACATATATTGGTTTGCATTCATAAATATTTCAACATCTTGGGCTCATTAGGAATATAATAAATGTATGAATCATAAGTTCTTTACGTAGAATAGCTCTTCATGAAAAGACGAATATATCAACATAAGAAAATGATAAATATTTCATAATTGTTATCGTCGATATTGTCCTCAAATATGATCATTCAACTTTTTTGGTTTATAACATCAAGGAGATTAAAAAATAATAAAACAATTATTTTTTTTAAATTTTCTTGTTTTAAATGTTTTGAAACAATCAAATTTAATGATGATAAAAATATTTATAATGTGGTTTGTTTTCAAAAATAATTTCCATACTTTGAAAAGTTTAAAATAAATAAATAAAGTTTTTAAATTATTTTTTACAAAAAAAATGATTTAATTTTTTTAAATTAAATTGTGAAAATAACTAAAAACTAAAATAACAATTTTTTTTAAGTTTTTATACTTATTATAATCGTTTAAATAAATAAAAAAATTCTAATCAACTAAAAATTTAACTACAACATTAGCAACGAAAAGACTCTGTCCTATTATGTGGGGTTAGCTACATGATTCATTTTTCATCATTGTATCATGTTAAGACTCAAATTCTCATCTAAATCTAATAAAGAAAGAGTATTTCCAATATTTTCTAACCAAGTATTTTTAGGTCCACATCAACTAACATAAGTCAATTTTTTTTTAAAAACATAAATCAAATCTTATACATCTGCTTTCTAACCGGGTCATCGGAAGGCCACTGTTTTATGTGACCAAACCATATGAGGCGACTCTCTCTAATATTATCTTCCACTGAAGCTACTCCAACCTTTTTACGTATATGCTTATTTTGTATCATGTCTTTAAGAGTAAAACCACTCATACACATGACCATGATTCATCATCTCTGCAACACTTAACTTAATATTATGCTTCTCTTTTAATGACCACCATTCATCACCATTAAGCATTGTTGGTCTCACTACCATCTTATAGAATTTTCCCTTAAAATTGAGATGTGGACTTTCTATCACAGAACAAGCCCAATGCATTGCTCCACTTTAAAACCATCCAACTTGAATTCAACTAATAATATCTCTATCTATTTCACCATCATTTTGAACAATAGACCCAATATATTTAAAACATGTACTCTTATTAATAACTTGATCGCCCAAAGTCACATTCCCCCCACTAGATCTATATTATTACTAAAATTAAACTCCATATATTCAGTTTTAGATCTACTTAAACGAAAGCCTTTAGACTCTAAGGTTGATTTCCATAATTCAAGTTTACCTTCAACTCCTTCTCTAATCTTATCAACAAGAAGAATATCATCAGCAAAAAGCATACACCAGGGTGCAACCTCTTGCAAATGTTAATAGCCAACTCATATTAATTATAGTGTTAATAGTCAAACTTGTTTGTATGTAAATGTCTCATTCATCAAGTAGCAATAGTATCATTTCAACTATAAATGCAATTATATAGAAAATATAGAAAATTCTATAAAATATATAATATCTTCATAAGTTCATAATATATTAATATGTGTGTTTCAACAATCAAACATTATTTTAAAATATTAAATCCAATTGAGTTAAAGAAATTATGAAACAATATTTTTGCACAAAATAAATTGAATGATTGAGCCATAGAATAAAACCCAAGTCCGCATCATGCAAATTATAGAGCAAACATACATTGATATTTATGAGAAATATGTCAATTTGTTATGAATATGTTTAGTAGTTTTGATCCTTGCTAGTGTATAGGCTTCCCGTAGTTACCAACACCTTATATATAATATAAGGAACTCAAACATTAATAATATATAATGGAAAAAAGAAGAGAAGAAGCATTAAAGAGAATATATATATTAATAATTTGCAGTTGAATAAAGAAGAAGAAGAGTTATTGATGCAAGAACTGATGGTAACACTATTTTACCATTAAATTTATTTTAATGCCAAATCATTGATTTTTGTAAGGCTATGGTTGAGGTTCTTAACATTCCTTAACATTAAGAATAAAATAGTTATAGAGATTTAAACGAAGAAATAAAATAAGAGACCTGTGAGACAAGCTTTAGGCCAAGTCACACACATAAAAGTTAAGGCCACAAAATAATCAATTACTCTAACGTTGCATACACGGAAGGTTTTCAACGTAGAATCCATACGTTAACAATGAGACAAGTCACTATGGAAAGATCCCTGATGAGGACATCGCTCAGAGATTCAGACACATGTACTGGCGACGGAATCATAAATCGACGGCTACGATTCAACGTCTTTACTTTTGACGCTTTATGTTTTATCTAGTCTTGTTGTATGCATGATGTTTTATTTAGTTTTTGTTGTTTTTCGCTTTTACCCTTATGGGGAGTATCTTGTCATTGTAGCCCGGAGGCAAGTTTGTACTTTTCTTTTCATGATGAGAGGCCTATATATAGTGGTTCTATGTGTTGTAAAATGATGATGAATGATTAATAAAATTTTCTTTGTTTCTTCTTCTTCTTCTTGTGTGAGCACTAGAGAGAAGGGAGAGAGCTCAAGGTGAGCAAGTGCAAAGCCCACCAGTCGTTTGTGGGCTCCGAAAATTGGCCCCGGCCTCCCCTCGCTTTCTTTTTATTCGGCGAGAGAGTTTTAACTGATTAAGTTTCGGGGTAAATTTTGGAAGGCAGATGAGTTTGTAGATAAGACACTACCCAAAGATTTCGCCCTCATTTTGCGAGGACTTTATTATCTGAGTTCTGGTTTCCTATAGGCGCAAGCCCCTATAGTTAATTACCCCTTCCGGTCATGAGAGAGAACTTTCGATTAAGGCTAGTCGTCAATCAGAGACGTAGGATATACATGTTATCTGGCATATAGTAGCAGCATAGGTATTTGAAATGGTTTGGAAAGTTTGATTGGAAAATTTAGGAATTTGATATTTAAAATAAAAATTGCACCATCTTGCACTTAGAGCGAATGGATGATAGACCCAATCAAGATCCCTTGGTTCCGTTGTCCTGGGCCATCATGGTCCCTGGTCTACTTAGTCAGAGGAGGTAGTCGACCCAACCTGACAGAAGGATCCTTGTCGGCAGCCACGAGTTGCTTCGTCCAAGGGAACCTTATAGACCGGGATTAAATGTTTGTCTAAGGGGACAAATTTGAATCCACCTTAGCTAACAGAGGGCTTTATGCCCTATCGATCATATCCAATTGATTCATATCTCAAGGATTTGATGCCATTAAGGAACGTATTGGCTCTGGCCATAATCGGTATATGTGGTGCCATTTGCCAGTAAAAATCACTCGATTTAGAGGGCCTCGAGTGATAACCGTTTATCCTACGGTGCCATTTGGTGGTAAAACCGCCGGTTAGAGGACACGTACCACGTCCTTAATAGCAGGAGACTGTTTGAGAATGGATCCTAGTGATATTTTCGACTAGGCATTTGGCTCTATGTGAGCTTAAGTAAATTTGAATTTGTCCACCTCAGCAAACTGTTGAGGATGGTGGATAGATTTTGCTTTAAGCAGTTGATAGTTTTTTTCAATTTTAAATATTTTTGGGATTTTGGTGGAGTTTTAGATTTTTGGATTTGTATGGATATTTTGGGTGGAGCTTTGGAATATTTGAAATGAAATTTATATATTTGGGAGACATTTAAAAATATTTGGGAACTCCTTCGGTTGAGATCTGCATTCAACACGGGCATCATCGAGGTGTTTGGGGTCACTTTCACTTGATTAAACCTTGTCGACCCTATCGACTTGCTGATAGGGGATCGGGTTTCATAGGCTTTGTGCCCTTGTTAGTGAATTCTATTGATTTTGGGCTTTGAAGACCAATTATGAATACATTAAAATAAATACACCTGTTGCCACAACAGTGTATTTGTTTGAAGGTTCGAACCCTATCGACTCCTATTGATCCGTATAGAAGGATGAGTTCGAACTTGAATTCACTTATCGACCCGCGCAGCATCGCTAGACATCAAGTGTGTACCAATAACACGCTCGCTGGGGCCCATGCGGGTGTTTGGGGGCATTTCGTAATTATTTATTGAACCTTGTCGACTCCTACTTGCTTAGAAGGATCGGGATCATATTTAAAAACACGCGCAGCATCCCTAGACGTCACGTGTGCACTAATAACACGCTCGTCGGGGCCCCTACGGGTGTTTCGGGGCATTTCGTAATTATTTATTGAACTTTATCGACTCCTACTTGCTTAGAAGGATCGGGTTCATATTTAATAACCAGTGCAGCATCCCTAGACGTCACGTGTGTACCAATAACACACTCGCCGGGGCCCATGCGGGTTTTATGATTACTTTTACCCCTTTTAATGTACATATGTGTATACAAACTATAGTGCACGTGCGGGGGTACTTTGAAAGTATTTGTAGACGCCTTCTATCTGCTTGAAAGAACGTTGCGGATCCGGTGGCATGGCGTAGCAGCTTCTGAATAGAGTTGATCGCTGCTTTGTACAGGTAGACTGTCATGCATTATTTGTTACTTTTAGCAGGCGGATTGATATGCACTAACTAATCTCCTGCTTCTCAGACCCTCGTGCAGACTTGCATTCGTTGCATTCTTTGTACATTTCATTATGGTTTGACCCTTGTAACATGTCCACTACTGCTACAGGTAGATGTATTCATTTGCAGACTGAGGTTGACTACAGGATACTGTATTTATTGAAGTCTTTCTATATCTACCCATGTGGCACGTACATTTGTCTTTATAGAGAGCTTGTATGTGTTGAAGATCTTTTACATTTGCTCGCAGATATCGAGTTGAATGTATAACGGGTCTCCATTAGCAGCTTGTAGGATTTGGTATTCATCATAGTCCTTTTGTATTTTGCTTGTGAAAATCACGTTTGGCTTACAATGGATCTTCTATGATAACTCGTTGAAGCCTGTACTTGTCGTAATCTTTCTGTATGCATCGGTTGGCAAGTTGATGTATTTGCATATATATCCTTCACTGTCGCCTTTAGAGAACTATGGCATATGCACTATAAATTACTCTTTTTACTTATAGGCGAGGTACCAAATGGAGAACAAATCTCCTATAATATTTCTCAGGAGCTCGGCCACACTAAAAATGTATTGTCCTCCACTTATAGGTAAAGTGGCACATACATCGCATTTCTCACAACTAACTCGTAGAGAACCCATTGTATCCATAATCCACCAATTTCCCCTACTACTTTTTGATATTCACATTTTTAATTAACGTGCTACTGCAACTATAACATGCCCTCCATTCTTTGCTTGTAAGCACATCAATGCATTTGTTCTAACCATCATACCTTTCTCATAAACATGAATGGGACAAATGCCGCTCGTCTATTACCACTGTTGATAAGTGAATATATAACATCCGTCGGAGGATTTGGTTCATAGATGAATTAAGAGTCTTGTATTATTTCTTGCAATCAACATTATCTGTTCGCCTCATTCATTCACTCCATATTGATTATTATTCATGGGTGAAGAGTCTCATTTCACCGCTTACAATGACGCTTGTTGAAGTGAGTCTCAAATTGTTGCTTGCACTTGAGTTGTATGTTTTCTTCAACTTCGTTGATTGACATATATGAACAAGTTGTACTGATATTTCGTTCGTCGTTGATTGTTGCTTGTAGTTGCTCCTTATTCATAGATGATTGTCATATTTTTTTATGCTTGCATTTCAACTAGCTTGATGATTACCCCAAAAATGCCTCGATTAGGGTGCATCCATTTCGAAATGTGTATGATCACCTAAAAATTCGTGTAGTTTCCTTGGAGTTCGTGATTTTTTTTACCTCATAGTACGTGTCAATTCCATCGATAACCATAATTGAACAAATTGATAGTGTTGTCAGGGTATTGACGATGTCCTGGTCACAATGGCGTAGTCCGTTTTGTGATCAGACGTCGTTTGGGCGGCGACGAGGCCTAATTCCCTCGAAATGCGTATTGTCGTATTTGAATCACCTCAGAATTTGTGCCACCACCTCGAACAATCCAAATTGATAAAAAAAGAATATATTTTCTTAATGTTGATGATGTTTCTGACATAATGGCACTGTCTGTTTTGCCATAGGACGTTATTTCATCACCGACGAGGCTAATTTTCCTCGTAACGCGTGCCTTTGCATCATATTTAGATCGCCTTTAAATTCACCACCATCTCGAATGATCTAAATTTATTAAATAAAATGTTGTCCTGAATGTCGATGACATTCCGGACACAATGGAGCTGTTCGCTTGTTGATCGGACGTCGTTCAAGCGTCTTCGAGGCCTCGTTTCCATTGTAACGCAAGCCTTAATATCATATTTGCATTGCCTAGAAATTCACCAACATCTCAAGAAATCCAAATTTATTAAATAAAATGTATATTATGAATGTCAACGACGTTCCGGACGCATTGGCGCTGTCCATTTGTCAATCAGACATCGTTCGTGTATCGTCGAGGCCTCATTTCCATCGTAATGCAGGCCTTTATATCATATTTGAATTGCATAGAAATTCGCCACCATCTCAGACGATCCAAATTCATTAAATAAAATTTATATTCTGAATGTAGACGATGTTTCGGATGCAATGACACTGTCCGTTTGTCGATCTGAAATCGTTTGGGCGACATCGAGGGCCAAATTCCTCGATATGTGTGTTATTACCTTGGGATCAGTGTCACCTTTACGATTGATCCCAATTAATCACAAAAGATGTATATTTTGAATGTCGAGGATGTTCCGAATGGAATGGCATAGTCCATTTCATTATCGAACGTCATCTGAGCGACGTCGAGGCCTGATGTCCTCGAAATACGCGTTGTCTTGAAATTCATGTCACTCATTAGGATGATCCAAATTGAACAAATAAAATACAGTTTTTGAGTATTTGCAATGTTCTGAACATAATGATGAAGTCCGTTTGTTGATCCGACATCCTTTGATCAGCCTCGCGTTTTAATTTTGGGTGTTGTTCGTCTCTTTTGACCAATCTCTTCCGATTCAATTACGAGGGGCCTCAACCTAGCAGAATTCAGTGTCCTGATCGCAACGATACCATCCGTTTGGCATTTTGAGGTCATTTGACACCTTAAGTGACATGTTTCATCAATGCACATATTGCTTTATTTACCTGTTTGAGTTCTTTCTCGCTTGGTCTGATGTATAGGGGTCAACATCGTTGGAAGAGTCCTCAACTCGTGGTTTTCAACTTATCTTCTTCTTTTCCCCTTTTTCCTCACCTCCACCCACCGAATTACATGTCTAAAAATTAAACCAACAAACTTTGGGTTCATACAGATTGATTGATGTTTATGATTTTTAATTGCATTCTTCTTTGCTTTTTGATGATTAATCGAAAATACTAATTCTTACACAAATTACAACTGCAGAAGTATTTTCTCATATAAGAATAACATTAATTAATTAAATACAACGAAGAAAGATGACTTTTAACACCCCTACTCTCAGGTATTAGTCATTTGAAATAAACTGTTAAATCAATCGAAATAGTTAGGATCAATTTTGAAGAAGACATAGATGTTCAAATAATTTATACAAAATTGAAAATTTATGAGAAATATAGGAAATTGCAGCCAATATATATATATATATATATATATATATATATATATATATATATATAAACGAACTTGCTTAACAAAAAAATAAAAGAGTATTTAACAAATAAACTTATAGAAGAAACTTTACAGGGGCTCTAAAAACTTCAAAAAATGATTCAATCGTCTCCAAGTCATTGTCCCAAAATGTATTTGATTAAGAATTTTCAACCAACATAAAAACAGACTTGTAGTTTAACCCCCTCCCTCAAACCGAGCTTGGTATCGCCGTGATCAGTTTGCTTGCAAGAACTCTAAACTGAAGTACTAGAAGGGGTTTAGTGAATAAATCTGCAATTTGGTCATTTGTACATGTGTGATGAACTGTAAGCTTCTTAGTCTGTATGCAATCGCGAACAAAATGACAGTCAACTTCTATGTGTTTTGTCCTAGCATGAAACACAGGATTGTTTGCTAATGCTATTGCAAAGGTGTTGTCATAATAGACCATGGTATGTTCTCTTTGAGGAATGTGAAAATCTTCTAGTAATCTTCTTAACTAGATGACTTCAGCTGCTGCTGTGGCTAATGCTACGTATTCGGCTTCTGTAGACGATCTAGCAACTGTCGTCTGCTTTTTAACTTGCCATGAAATAATGGATTTGCTCAAAAAATTATAATATCCAGAAATGGATTTTCTATCATGAGAATTACTAGCCCAATCTGCATCCACATAACTGTGTAAAGTAGGTGAATTTTTATATAAAGGTATGCCAATGTCTGTGGTACCTTTACTATACCGCAATAATAGTTTGAGTGCCTCAAAATTGATATTGAGCGATTTATGCATATATTGGCTTAACTGATTTATCGCAAATTGAATGTCAGGTCTTGTTAATGTCAGGTACTGCAATCCTCCTATTAACTGTCTGTATAACTGATAGTTCAAATATTCTTTATGAGATTTTGCGGTTAGAGTTGTTTTACCAGATATTGGAGTTGCCACTGGCTTTGTTTCTTGCATTCCAGCTTGGACTAGGATTCTCTCAGCATATTGCTTTTGATGTAACAGAACTCCATAATTCGTAAAAACTGCTTGAAGTCCAAGAAATTGGTTTAATGAACCAAGATCCCTCATCTGAAATCTGGCATGTAGATTAGCCAGCAGCTTCGTTATTTCTGTTTGTGAATTCCCTGTCAGTAAAATATCATCTACATATATCACCATGTATATCCGGGTCTTTTCTTTTTGATATATGAGTAAAAATGGATATGCTGCACTTATTTTAAATCCAAATTCTTGTAGATGATTACATAGTGTGGCATACCATTCTCGTGGGGATTGCTTGAGCCCATATAGTGCATTTTTGAGTTTACAAACATAATTTGGATGAATTGAATCTTGAAATCCCATAGGTTGCTTCATATAAACATTTTCTGATAAAGTGTCATGTAAAAAGGCATTTGAAACATCTTGTTGATGAATCTTCCAATTGTATTGCAAGGAAATGATTCTAAAAACTCGAATGGTGGTTATTTTGGCCACTTGACTTCACGTTTTTGTATAGTCTAAGCCATGCTCCTGATTAAATCCTTTAGCCACTAACCTGGCTTTATATCGTGCTATAGAACCATCCGATTTCACTTTGGTGCGGAACATCCACTTGCAGTCGAGGATGTTCATGTCATGTAAAGAAGAAACTAGCTCCCATGTTCCTTGAGATTGAAGTGCTTGAAATTCTTGTGACATTGCCAACCGCCGATGTTCTGTTTTAACTGCTTGATGATAAGTTGTAGGTTCTGATGGCTGCATTATATAAACTAAGTCAAGAATTTGCTTAGGCTTGGTGTTACCACTTTTAAATCTGGTTACCATTGGATACATTGATTGAGATTGATGACTTGATAGATTTTGTGAAGCTAGAAGATTGAAAGAAACTAGCTCGGGCTGAGCATTTGAAAAATTCTGTGGAGTTGGAATTTCTGTTTGTGGTGCTTGAGATGCCAGTCTGATATTCGAATGACTTGAAAAGTAATTATTGGATGGTTTAATAAGCTGGTCATTGTGTAATATCGGAGCTTGTCTTATGTGAGAAGTGATCTGATTGATATCTTTTGCCTTTGTAGTGTGTTTAGGTAAGTTTGCTATAGGCACAAGTAGCAATGGTGGTGTAACTGTGGATGATGTAGAGGAAGTATGATCAGGAGATAATATCTGTAGAAATGGGAAAATTGCTTCATTGAATATGACATTGCATGACGTGTAAATTTTATTGGTAACAGGATCATAACAATGGTAGCCTTTTTGAGGAGCATACCCAATAAAAACACAGGGATGTAAAAGTGGAGATAGTTTTTTAATGGAATATGGCTTAAGCCAAGGATAACAAAGACTCCCGAACACTTTTAAATGTCCATATGTAGGTGGAATGCTATACAAAATTTCATATGGAGATTTGTTGAAGGTATTTGAGGATGACAATCTATTTATGAGATAGTTTGCTGTCATAAGAGTATAAACCCATAAGTGTGATGGAAGTGAATCTTGAATAAGCAATGTCCGAAGAGTTTCAGTTAAGTGCTGATGCTTACGTTCGGCAATCCCATTTTGTAATGGAGAGTAAGGACAAGTATATTGATGAAGAATGCCATTATTCTTTAATAATGTGAGAAACTTGTTATTTATGTATTCCCCACCGCAATCTGTACGAAGAAAACAAATTTTCATATTGAATTGACATTCTATCATTTTCATGAATTCAATAAACTTGTAAACAATTTCAATTTTTTGGAGTAATGGATACATCCAAGTATATTTTGAAAAATCATTAATAAACAATACATAGTATCGATGTCCTTGAGTGGAAATAGATGGTGACGGACCCCATACATCTGAATGAACTAAAGAAAAGGAAAAATTGGTGTTGTTTTGAGATACAGGATGCATTTGACAATGGCTTTTAGCCATTCGACAAGCATTGCACAGAGTATGTTTATTGGAGATGTAGATATCATAATGATGCTTAGCTATTTGAGATAAAGTATGAGAGGATGGGTGGCCCAACCTACGATGCCAGAGATTCAGTATAGCTTGTATTGCAACAAGAGCAAGATTAGAGGTATTAGTGACTGGAATGGACTTGGTCTGGAACGGATAAATTTCGTTAATACAAGGTCCCATGAGAAGTGTCTTGAGCGTCTTCTGATCCTTAATTTCATAACCATGGCTGGAGAATGTAATGAAGCAGTTATTATCAGTGTCAAGTTGGTGTACTGATAATAAATTGAATGCTAAATTTGGAACCAGATTTATATCAGACAGTTTAAGAATACCCGCAGGAGTAGGTAAAAGACCTTTACCCGTATTCTTTATAAGAAGTTGTTGTCCATTACCAATCGTAACTTGATTCTGCACATTGTATACTTGAGAACTTTGTAATTGTGTAGGATCCGAGGTCAAATGCATATAAGCTCCACTGTCTGGTTACCATTATGTTGAATCAGACTGTGACTGCGGATTGAAGAATGCTGTAACTGGTTGCTCTGTATTGTATTTATCATCATGTCTATACCAGCATTTTACAGCAGAATGGCCATATTTGCCACATATTTGATAGGTTACAGATATCCCGTTTTACCTCCTTGACTTGTATTTGCAGCAAATGACTGTGAATGATTGTTGTATGAATTTTGTCCTTTATAATGATTTCTGCCTCCACGACCACGTCCTCGTGTGGCTGTTAGAGCTGTGGAATTACCAGATAGTTGAAGTGATTGAAGTTCTATAGTTGTTTCATGAGCAAGATTAACGTCTTCACTACATAATAGTGTATATAAATCATCCAAACTTAAGGGCTATAGATTCGTCCGAATGGCTGTTTTAAATGCCTGATATGTATTTGGGAGTCCATTTAGCGTATAATGAATAACATCTTCAGCGTCCAAAGTATATCCAGCAGCTACTTGTGAATCTATCTTCGTTTTAACTTCTAAAAGATATTAAGCCATTGTTTTATCCTTCATAGTCAAGTAGTGCATCTCATTTTTAAGTTGTATGATTTTAGATCTGGTGCTTGATTGTAGACGTTTGTCAAGTGTATTCCAGATATCTTTACTGTGTTCAATAGTTAGAACATATGGCAGAATTACAGAGGAAATCACTGAATATAGAGCTGCGACAAGATTTTGTTCTAATAAGTTCCAATTTGCATAGGCAGAGTTTAAGACATTTTGACCTGTAGCATTTTGTCGGAATTTCTACGGTGCTTCACTGCTTCCATCAAGAAATCCTTCAAACCCGTTCGCTCGAAAGAGTTCGTACACTTGCGATCGCCATCTCATGTAATTTTTCGCAATAAGAGGTTGAGAAATGACATTCTTGATGATACCCATCAAGAACTTGAGTGACGATGGAATCTGCAGGAGTTCATTTGTCGTAGGTGTTGCAATTTCTTCTTCTTGATTTGTAGAAGACATTGTGGATGATTTGTTCATATGAGTTTCATACTCCAACCGAGAGATTGGAGAGAAAAAAAATTTGAAAAACTGGATCAGGGCTCTGATACCATGAAATAAGTTTCAAAAGCAGTAGAGAAGAACAGAGATAGAAAAATTGAGTGCAGGAAAAGCTTACTTACCGTCTTGGAATTGTAGGCTTATTTATAGATTTCAATTCAAGAATTTTGTTACAAACTAGTGGACAAAAACCATTCTCAAGAAGCAGATATTACTCTAATACAGTTATAGATATGTGGATAATAGAGTGCCATGCATACAACTATAAAAACAGACTTGTAGTTTAACAATATTGAAATTCTTAGTTCTTCCATTAGTTGAGAATCCGACACATACCCATATTGATTGTGTTATGTGAACTTCCTCAAATGAAGCATTCAAAGCTTTGAATCTTTCTCTGAGATAAGATTTTGAGACAAAAGATGAGAAGCTTCCTCCTACTGCAATATAGAACTCTCATTCATGTTGTTCACTAATAGCTAGTCGCCCGTTGCCAAAACTTAACAATCAATTTCCTTGGATATATATTCACTTCATTCAACTTCGTTGATCCATTAATCTTTTGAATAATCAAATGTAAATTGTTGGTTAAAAAGATTTCTCGAGCAGCTTTGGCAAGCCTGACAATGATCTCTACAACCCAATTAACAATTGATCGATTGGTCAACTAGACCTATGATTTGTCAAACTAAGCCAAGCAAGGTCAACCTAGCCCATGCATTCTAGGTAAGCACCCCAAACCCTCAAGACCACTACATGACAAAGTATTAACCTCCTCAAGTCTTTCATAGATAAACCCATGGTGGGGTTGACTTGGTCAAACCACTATAGGTGGTCAAACCTCACATACATTAACCCCTTCACTTATATATTTAATCCATCCCTCTAAACTCTTTGTAAACCATTCCACCACCACCCAGACAACACCAAGGCTCTACCTAAGTAATCCTTGACCAGATGGATTGGTCAAACTAGTTAACTCAAGAATCAAACTTTCCCTAATGGCCAACCCAACTAACCACCTTGCCTAGTCGAACATAGGTTCATCCAACCACTTCATTGCACTCCAGAAGCTTCCTGGATGTTGATCCAACCCAACTCGATTTTTATTATTTAGTTATTCTTTTGTGCTCATGATAAATTATTTATAATATGATTGTATAGATTCTAAATAGTGTATATAATATTTAGAAAAATGAATATATATATATATATATATATATATTCATCAGTAATTTTATTTTTGCTAGTATTTATATTAATAAAAGAAATTAATTAGATAGATCTAATTATCGTATATTAAAAAATAAAAGAAATTTTTTTCAAATTGGATTCTGGGACATCACACATGAAGTCCTCTCTTAGTTAAGGCTAACATAAAATTACCTCTTTCATTAGGATTTCTACCTAAAATTATTAGGTTCCCTTATAAAATGCAACTCATGGTTTAAGATAATATCTTTTTGTTAGATTGGGTTGACTAAAACCATCAACTAAGCAAACATTTCAGTCCATGAAAATATTATTTTCCCTAATGATTTGATTTTAATCATAGACTAGAACAAAAATCAACACTTATTTGATCTTATTCACTTTGGATGATACCTATCTTTATTAGCAAGCAATCTACTATGTTGGAATCATAAAACCTCGTGAGATGGAGGTGAGAGATGGAAATAAAGATTAGAATTTATAGTGTACTTAAAAATTATCAAGGATTTAGAATATTACGAAAATATCTTGGGAGTGGCAAAATAATCTAGAGATGTAAAAAAAAACTCCCAAATGTCCCTCCTTATCCCTTTTTCATGGGGCTTATAGGGCTATAGAGAGGGTTACAAATAATGAAAAAAATTTAAAAATAAAAATAAAATATTTAATAAATTCCTATTATAAAGTGTACATGACATGTCATGAGCTAGCTAGTGTTTATATATGTGATTCTACATCTTTTGTAAAGTAATTGATCCAAGGTTAAAATTCCTTCGTATTTTCTTACTCAGGTGAGTACAAATCCTAACTAAAATAAAACAATAAAAACTACACTAATCAAATCATATGCTTGGAGAAAGGATAAATATTAATGACTTTTGTAAGAGATGAATCACTAGGGTATGTATGTATGTGTAATCAAATTATTGGATAATGACTCATGTGAAAGTTCGTTAGGGATGTTAGGCCCTATGAACTAGCCTAAGGCTAATTAAAAGAGAGAGGTGAATTGGTATTTTAAAAAATCTTTAAATCGATGACAACAAACCAAAATCACCATAAAGAAATCAACGATGCCAAAATTAAATGCGGAAGTAATAAAGGAAAGAACACACCAGATTTATAGTGGTTCAGTCAAACCTTGACCTACATCCCTCCTTAAAGGCATTCTCCAAGTATTGCACTACAAAAGTGTCTCTCCTTTAGCCCCCACAGCTAGGCGGAGAAGCCCTTAGAAAATCACTTCCACCTTTCCCGATGCGACGGATTTGCCGGGTCCTTTGACACTAAAGAGATCTTCTTCTTTGGTGAACTTCCCTCGAGATAAGCCTTGAATCCGATGGTATTAAGGTGCAAGCCTGCCGGAGAAACCGTGTGGAATCCCCCTCCACACTCCCTTGAGTCCCCCCTCACAGGATCTTCTCCCTCTCTCAGACTTCACCCGTTCCTCACTCCCTTTCAAGCTCTCTCTTCAAGTTTCCTCCAAAAGAACGAAGCTACAATGGCTGCGAAAGACACTTACTAAGTGTCATGTCATAGCTTAAATAGAAGATCTCAAAACGAACTCATTAATGCAAGTTGTTGACTTTATCGTCTAGGACGATATAAATATTGTCCTGTACGATTAATACAATTTAAGCCCAATCAGTCGGGACTATTTGAGACGATCATAAGAAATTTCTTCATATCATCCCGGACGATAATATATTATCCTGGACGATCAGTATAAACCATGGAATATCGTCCTGAACATCGCCCTGAAAAAGAGCTATCCGATATCCAATCGTCCAGCATATCGTCCC
Source organism: Dendrobium nobile (assembly GCA_022539455.1). NCBI lineage: Eukaryota > Viridiplantae > Streptophyta > Magnoliopsida > Asparagales > Orchidaceae > Dendrobium > Dendrobium nobile. Next base: position 59,405,725 of record CM039719.1, on the reverse strand, counting down.
ATGTTGTCCAACGCATCGTCCAGAACGATCCTGCGATCGTCCAGGATGATTTGATCGAATCAACCAGCCTTTAATGCTTTCCAAATATACCAGATCAATTTAGGCATAATTGAGTTAGATCGTCTAGGACGATATGAATATCGTCCTGGCCGATTCCTAAAATAAAGAATACCTAAACTGATCATGGCGGCTGATTCTTTCTTAATTAAACCTATCGTCCTGGTCGATACAAGTATCGTTCAGGCCAATCTTAATGACGACTGCCTTAATGAGGATGCTCTAATTAGGATTTCTGGTTTTGAATCGATCGTCCAGGACGATAGGAATATTGTCCCGGACAATGTTACCAAAAACAGTAAACTCTAGGAAACAGTCAGAAAATATTTCAAGTTACAAATCATCAAGAGCCACACCAAATACAATAGACTCAAGAAAGGAAAAAGGGTACATACTGACTCAGACCTAATCTACCCAATCTTGAGCTGGTTCCAAATTGCAGTCAGATCGTGTGGACCTGAAATGTCAGTAGATAAGACAGTCGTAGAGAACATATCATCAAAATTATAATAAGACTGTTTGCAATAAGAGTGTTTGCTATCATCAAAATCATAATCCATGAAAATAGATCCGCAACATCATGCAATATGAATATTAGATAATAACCATACAATATGAAGTTCAGATTATAAAAATTTCAAAAAATATTAAAACAGATATTAAAAAATATATAAATATAATCATCATGAATAAATATATAAAAATATTAATTCAATTCAAAAATGATATTTATTTTTTAATAAAATTAAAATCAAATCATGAATGTATTTAAAAAATTATTCACTTTATTTTTTTCAAGGAATATTATTCATTTGTGAGAGTATTATCAAAATGTGTAAGAAATATTTTATGAACTCGACACAACTGACTTTAACTAATTTTTTGAGATATGTATCCAAAGCTCTGTTGCACTTGACTTGATCAGTCTAAAGTTAATTCCATAGCTACTTTTTTCATCAAGTAGATAGGTGCAATGTATAAGTTGTGAATATGTTGAATTAAGCATGTTATGCTTTTAGTCTACTTGAAATACTTAATTAATATATTAGAATATCAAATCATATATTTCTTATCATTAAAATTAAATAATGAACCTTGAGGTTCATTGAGCTAATAGGGTTTTCCCTTTGCTTGGTTCACCTAGATGTGGGTTGATATGAGTGGACATTAGTGACCCTATTAGTAAAGTTTTTTATCAATAATATCATATATCATGTCATTTATAACTAAGTGTACGTGAGTGTCTTTGTTAAATTCAAAGTTGTCTATGAATCACACCCAACTATATTAAGAATAATGAGTGCAAAGGGAGAAAAAAATAGAGACACAAAAAAGAACTTTAGAGTGAGAAGCTATTAGATTTCTTTTAAATGAGCATGAGTGCAAAAAATTTCATAAACTGAGCTCAGACCTTGATCCTATATTTATAGGTTTATGTTAAGACTTAAGCATTATAGAATTGACAAAAAAAAAGTAGTTTAATATAAATTTTGCCTTGAAGATGTCATCTAATGGGCAAACTTGAAAATGTCATCCACTTGAATAGTTGATAAAGCCAGCTTTCTAAGTTGTACTTGCCAATGTTGATTGATAGGTCATACTTGCTTGATTGCGATGAATTCTTAGGCTGTAGTTGCTTGCTTGAGGTGAGTTCTCATGTAGACTGACGATATTCTTTTGATCTGAGGCTGAGTAGTCCTAATAGTTTTTCAAACTCATGTAGTAATTTTATTATTATTCTTTCTTTATATATAAAGAATTATTATTATTCCAACATATGGAAGAGGAAGATACTTTTTCTCTTTCATAGATAATTGCTCTAGGAAAGTTTGGATTTATATTTATAAATACAAGAATGGGGCTAAGGTCAAAGTGATATGATGTTTTATGATCAATATAAAGGGAAGAAGATATAATGGAACTCTATAGTCATTATCAGGAAAATGTTAACGCAACTTATTGATGTATTCTATGAAAATGAAATTAATAACATAAGACTTTGACATCTTATTCTTAGACATATTAATCAAAAGGATTCATATGTTTTACATAATCAAGGGATTTTGAAAAGAAGAAAGTGACAAGATAGAATTATGTGAGCATTGTATTTTTTGAAAAATAGGCAAAGATAAAGTTGGTTTAGGCAAACTCAATACCCAAGGTACAATGGATCTTATACACTATAATATATAGCACTACAGAAAATTGTTTATTACCGGCGAATTTTTCAGGCAAAAATTGGCGAATTTCCTATGAAAATTAAGATTTTCGGCAGCTTTCCGGCGGATATTTTTCTGCCAGTAAAAGCCGCGTAGGAAACGATATCGGGTGCTAATTTCCGTCTAAATAATGCCGACGGAAAATAAAAGACATATTCTGCCGGAAATATGTTGGAAAGTCGCTGGTAATGAGCGATTTTCCTGTAGTGTAGGATTTATATGATCATTCTATTTCAACATATGGAAGATGAATATAATATCCATCATCAAAAGTATAGGTTTTCACGTTTAGAAGAACTCAAACCCTTTGTGAAATCTATCAATTAGACCTTCTAATTTTTTGCTTTTCATGTTTATATGGTAAATGTGTCTTAAGATTGGGATCTCACATTGGTGCTTGGTTTTGTGGGTGCTCTTCTTTTTTTACTAATTGGCAAAAAATGTAGCATGTATATTATTGAATGAGGCACATAGTTTTGAGTCATAGCAGTGGATTTGGGCAATGGAAGGTTCAACTATGATATGATGTGAAAATTATAATATATACGCTTTATTATAAAAATTATATTCAATATTTAAATAATATTAATTTTAAATATAATATTTAGATAATTATTCATGACATTCTAATTAAATATAAATAAATTTTAATATCCCATAAATAAAATTGTTAGTTTTCTAGTTTTTTAATATAAAATATTTTAAATATTAAAACTAAAATAATTATAGTAACACAAGCATTAAACTGTTGAACTCTCAATCCTGTACAGAACAAGAGAAACCTACAGGAACTAGCAAGAGACAATGAGAACAATTTGTATGAACATTCATTTCATTGATTTCGCTTGTACAGTGATGAGTTTATATCAAGATTAACATATCATGGAAAGTACTGAACTACCCTTGGGTAGTTACATCGTAGAGCTTGTCAGGGAAGTAGAGAACCACGGTTGCAGATAGTAGTAAGCACAGCAAAGTCATTATGTAGTTGTTTGGACACAATTAGTATGAGTATTGTTGCGGACTAGAATATATGCGGCGATAGAGTTAGAATACTACATCTTAGCGTTGCACAAATATCTAGCTCACACTCACAAGATTTTTTACGTGAAAAACCCTTAAAAGGGGAAAAACCACGGGGCCTAGCCCAGTTGAAAAGGTTTCACTAGAACTTGAGTTGGTTACAATGGGCTGACTCGCTTCTAAGAGCGTTCAGATTACAAGTAATAATTGTACAATAGAAATTCGGGTGTCAGGTAATGGTCTGGTAGGACTTCGGGCCTTAGATGAATGTCTGACAGAACTCCGGGTCTTAGATGAAGATCAGACAGAACTCCGGGCCTTAGATGAAGATCAGGCAGAACTCCGGGCCTTAGATGAATGTCTGGTAAAGGTGAGAGTCTTCAACGGTGGCCTGGCGAAGACGAGAGCTTCGGGTCAACGTCCGAAAATATGCATTGCTGCCGGAAGAAATTTTTTTGCGTGATGTGAAACTTGAATGTAGTCCGATCTTTGGCGTAGAGATCCCGAATTACTTTAAAAGTGTCAAAATTGAATCCGGAACATCGAAAAATGGTTTCGGGGACTCTAAAAACATCCGATTTGACCTTTTTCGGACTTAACTTTGAGCCAAAATACATTATGTAATTTATAATATAAATAAAAAAATAGGTATGTTTATATCAACTCTTCCTTGGTGGATGAGTGGTAAACCTTTTGTCATCCATGCCCAAGGTCCTGGGTTCGAATCCAGGGGAAGGCATGGAGGATTTTTTGTGTGATGACGTGGCAGCGACGTGTAGGACAGATCGATGATATGGCAGTGGCATGCGGATCGATGACATGGCAACCATAATTTGTTGGGTCGTGGTTGACGTGGCCACGACATAGATTGTGGGTGATGTGTCACCCACGATCCTGCATGTCGTGGCGACATCAGCCATGACCCAACTGGTCATGGGTGCCACGTCACCCATGACCCAACAAGTTATGGGTGCCACATCATCGATCCGCATGCCAATGCCACATCATCGATCCGTCCTGCATGTCGCTGCCACATCATCACACAAAAAATCCTTCATGCCTTCTCTTGGATTCGAACCCAAAATCTTGGGCATGGATGACAAAAGGTTTACCACTCATCCACCAAGGAAGAGTTGATATAACTATACCTATTTTTTTATTTATATTATAAATTACATAATGTATTTTGGCTCAAAGTTAAGTCCGAAATAGGTCAAATCAGATGTTTTTGGAGTCCGCGGAACCGTTTTTCGACGTTCCGGATTCAATTTTGACACTTTTAAAGTAATTCGAGATCTCTACACCCAATATCGGACTACATTCAAGTTTCACATCATGCAAAAAAATTTCCACCGGCAGTAATGCAAGTATCATTATCAGCTCCCCGCAAATGGATGGGAGGTTCGACCATCAATTTGTCTCTAAGTAGAATGAGACGTTGAGATGATAGAGATTTAGTAAATATATCAGCTAATTGGTCCGGTGAAGCAACATGTTGAACAGTGGTATGTTGAGCTTGAATGCAATCTCGAATAAAGTGACGGTCTATCTCTATGTGCTTAGTTCTGGCATGAAATATAGGATTTGAGGCAAGTGACATAGCTGAGATATTGTCACAATAGAGGGGAGTTGATTTTTGGGAAATAGAGGAATCTTCACATAAACGACGAGCCCAAATCAAACTAGCAGCAGCCGCGACAAGTGCTCTATACTCAGCTTCAGTGGATGAACGGGCTACGGTGGTTTGCTTTTTAACCGACCAGGAAATAGGAGCATTGCCGAGAATAATGCAAAAACCAGATGTTGATTTCCTATCTTGAGTATCACCAGCCTAATCGGCATCGGCATATGCAGAAAGTGTTAGATCATCACCGGAAAGAAATAGACCATGATTTACGGTTCCTTTAAGATAGCGTAGAATTCTTTTTAACAGTTGAAAATGAAGAAGCAAGGGCTGATGCATAAATTGGCAAAGTTTGTTGACAGAAAAAGCTATGTCCGGCTGGGTATTGGTAAGATATTGAAGTGATCCTGCAATTTGCCGAAAGAAAACTGGTTGGCTGTATAGCTGTTGAAGCTGAGAATCCGCAGGCCATTTTGAAGGCAGAGGAGTAGAAATGGGCTTACAGGCAGACATATTAGCAAGTGTGAGTATGTCTTGAATGTATGCTGCCTGAGATAAGTGATATCAAGATTTTGATCTTGTGAAGTCAATACCAAGAAATTTTGAAAGCTCACTAAGTTGTCTAATGTGGAACCGTTGCTGAAGTTGTTGAAGTAAATTGTTGATGAAATTGGGATTGTTGCCGGAGATCAAGATGTCGTCAACATAAATTTATATGTAAACTTGTATGTGATTAGTATCATGTATAAAGCAAGAAGGATCGGCAGAACTAATGTGAAAGCCATGAGTAATAAGATAAGATGACAAGGTAGCAAACCATTGTCGATGGGCTTGTTTAAGCCCATAGAGAGCTTTATGCAATTGACAAACATGATCTGGTTTGAGCGGATCTTGGAATCCTTGAGGTTGTTGCATATAAATGGTCTCGGTGAGATTACCATGCAAGAAAGCATTGATCATGTCAAGTTGGAAAACTGGCCAACCGAAATGTAAAGCCACTGTAAGAAACAGTCGAATGGTTGGAAACTTGACCACGAGACTAAATGTCTCATGGTAATCGATCCCGTATTCTTGCTTGTATCCTTGGGCTACTAACCGTGCTTTATAGCGGGAAATACTATTGTCAGAATGACGTTTAATCTTGTAGATCAATTTGCATCCAATGACCTGTTGATTAGAAGGTGGTGGCACAAGAGACCATGTTCCTTGAGATTGTAATGCAAAAAATTCAGCGACATAGCTTGGCACCATTCAGGGTATTTGATAGCAATGGTATAGCAAGTAGGAGTGGGAAGAATAGTATGTTGAAGATCAAGAATTTGACGTGGTTTTAAGTGACCAGTTTGAAGACGGGTAATCATGGGATGGAGAATAGGTAGAGATTGTGATGAAGATGATGAAGAGGAATGTGAGTATTCGAGAATTGGAGAAGCTGTTGATATTGAATTTATTTGAGATAAGGAATGAGTGGGGGATTCTACAGAAATATTTGAAGTTCTATTTTGAGAATTGGATAATGAAGTAGTGGAGGTAGGAGAGGGAATGACAGGAGGAAATGGAGGGTGTTGAAGTGTTTGAGATTAGTCTGAGGAGGACACAATGGGAGAAGTGTGAGGAGTTTCATCGAATTGAACATGATGAGAAATGATGAGACGGCCAGTTTGGGGATTAAAGCACTTATATCCTTTTTGGGAGGATGCATAGCCAAGGAAAATGCAAGAGGTAGAGTGAGGTGCAAGTTTATGTGGAGCATAGGGAGTGAGCCAAGGAAAGCATTTGCATCCAAAAGTGCGCATATGAGAGTATGATGGTGGAGAGTTGTATAGAATGTGATAAGGAGATTTAGCTGAAGTAATAGATGACGGCAGATGATTTATTAAGTAAACGGAGGTGAAAGCAGCGTCAAGCCAGAATGATGGAGGTAGTTTTGAATCAATTAATAGAGTTCGAATCATTTCGAGAAGATGCCGATGTTTACGTTCGGCAATGCCATTTTGCTGCGGAGTGTGAGGGAAAGTGTATTGATGTTGTATGCCGTGAGTGGAGAGAAAAACAGAGAGCGTTTTGTTAAGAAATTCTCCACCTCCATCTGTTCTTATAGTGCGAATAGGAAATTGAAGTTGTTTTTCAATTAAGGTTTCGAACTTTATAAAACTATGTGCAACATCAGATTTGTATTTGAGTGGAAACAACCAACTATTACGAGAATAATCATCAACTAAGATTAAATATTATCGGAAACCATTTCGAGAAGCAATGAGGGAAGGTCCCCAAACGTCACCATGTATTAATTGAAGAGGAAACTGAGTTACATTTGTAGATCTAGAAAAAGAAAGTCGATGGCTCTTTGCAAGAGCACAAGTAGTACAAAATTTGAACTTAGAAGAAGAACATAATGTAGGAAAATATTTGATAACGACTGCAAGGGTATCGGCATTTGGGTGGCCTATGCGACGATGCCACAAGTCAGCAGAAGTTGACGAAGCAATGAGAGCGGTGTTGGGGATGTCGGAAGCTGGAGGTTGAATGTGCGGAATTGGGTATAGTCCATTATGGCAGGGACCTCGGAGAAGAGTATGATTGTACTTCCAATCCTTTAGAATAAAACCATATTTATTAAAGGAAATGAAAAGATCATTATCAGCAATGAGCTTAGAAACATATAGAAGTTTGAGAGTGAGATGAGGTACATGAAGAAGATGATTTAAAGAGAGCATATGAGATGGGGTAGGTAGGAGACCTTTGCTAGAATGGAGAATTGGAAGAGAATTACCATTGCCAACTAAAACCTGATCAGAACCAGAGTATGTAGTAGGCTGCTGAATGGAGTTGCTGTCCGGCGTGAGATGAGCAGTGGCACCACTATCTAAATACCATGGAGATGGTTGTGAGTCGGCAAGAAATGCCATTCGATCATTGGGAGTGGGCGGTGAATACTGTAAGTTGGTTCGATGCCAACAGTGAAAAGCAGAGTGTCCCTTCTTCCCACATATTTGACAGTCACTAAAAAAACGAGATGGGCGATGGCTGACTGCAGTGTTTGGGTAATTAAAGCGGCCACAACTCCGACCACGTCCACGACCACGACCACGAGTTGAAGCTAAAGCAAAGTGTGAATCAGTCCCGGTGGAGGTATCTGTAATGGTAAGATCCTTGATAGCATCTGTAGCTTGATTAACTTCCTCACTGTAAAGAAGTGAGTACAGATCGTCGAGACTGATGGGTGTAAGCTTGGTCCTTATAGCAGTTTTAAAAGACTAGTAAGACGTTGGCAACCCATTGAGAATGTAGAGTATCACATCCTCGGTATCAACTGTTCCGCTGGCTGCAGCGATATTATCTACTAGTTTCTTAACTGTAGACAGATATTCGGTCATGGTCTGAGTTTGCATAGAAATAGAATGTAACTCATTCTTCAACTGTATAACACGGGAGCGATTTGTCGAGAAGAACTGACGTTCAAGTGTAGACTAGATCAAGAAACATGTATCTAGATTTAAAATGTATGGCAGGATTGAAGTAGAAATGGTAGAAAATAGTGCAACAGACAAATTTTGATCTGCCAAGATCCAGTAGGAATACAGAGGATTTACTGTAAGTTGATTTCCATCAGGGATGTAAAGTTTGGGAGGGAAAGAAGAACTTCCATCCAAGTGACCGGAAAAGCCATTAGCTGTGAACAGCTTGTAGATCTGAGAGCGCCAAATAGGATAGTTGGCGGGGAGCAGTTGAATCGAAACGACATTTCAAATGTTTGAGACTAGAAATTTTAGGGCAGGAGGTATAGAAATTTCAACTGGAGAAGCAGGTGGAGTCGTCGTGGTTTGTGCGGTGGTTTGCGGCGTAGACGGTGAGATGGAGGAGTCTCCCATGGCCGAAGGAAATGGCGGTTAAGCAAGTAGCTCTGATACCTTGTTGAAGTCTATAATCCTGTACAGAACAAGAGAAACCAACAGGAACTAGAAAGAGACGATGAGAACAGTTTGTATGAACATTCATTTCATTGATTTCACTTATACAGTGATGAGTTATATCAAGATTAACATATCATGGAAAGTACTGAACTACCCTTGGGTAGTTACATCGCAGAGCTTGTCAAGGAAGTGGAGAACCACGGTTGCAGATAGTAGTAAGCACAGGAAAGTCATTATGTAGTTGTTTGGACACAATTAGTATGAGTATCATTATCATAAATTTTATGTAATTTGTGTTCTAAGTAGGGTGGTAGAAAAAGCTAATCATTTGTAAATAACTTATGCTTGACTCAACAAGAGCCTCAAATTTAATTGGTTTACTATATATATACTTTACCCGTGCTTTGCTATTACTCATTCTCTGTTCCTAAGGGGTGATTCAGGAGGTGGAAAAATTGTGTAGGAGGTTTATTTGGCATAAGCACGATGGGAAGTTTGGATTACACTAAGTTTCTTGGGAGGAAATTTGTAATCCAAGAAGTACAGGAGGCTTGGGTGTACATTCTTTTGCAAACAAATCTGGAGCATTACGGGCTAGACTGTCCTGTAATTTTATTCAGAAACCAGAGTCTCTTCTGCACCGACCGTTGGTGGCCAAGTTCAGTGATAATGTACTAGAAGATAATTGCAGGAATTGTTCTTCAAATGTTTGGAAAATTCTAAAAGATAGAGGAAATTGTTTAAAGCATAATGTTAGATGGAGAGTGGGAAGAGGAGATAAAATCAAGGTGCTTAATGATGTTTGGTTACTTGATAGATGTTTAATGAGTGGCCAAACATTATGGACTGTGTTGCATTGGAGAATGAATGTTCAGCAGTTTATTTCGGATACAGGGCAGTGGGATGAAGTCAAATTATCTAATTGCTTTCATGAAGATCTAGTGAGCCTTATCAGTGTTGCAGATCTATGGTTTATGATTTTGATGATAACAAACATTCTTATTTCTCTACGATTGCCTTTTGTATTGACATTTCAGGTCCACACATCGACTACAATTTGGAACCAGCTCAAGATTGGGTAGACTAGGTCTGAGTTAGTTTGTTACACTTTTTCCTTTCTTGAGTCTGTTGAATTTGGTTTGGCACTGATGATTTTAACTTGGAAATTTTTTCTATTGTCCCTAAAGATTTCAATTTTTGGTAACACATCCGTGACGATATTTATATCGTCCTGGACGATCTGTCCAAAAGCAGAAACCCTAATTAGGACATCCTCATTAAAGCAGCCGTCATTATGCAAAACACATCATCCTAGACGATTTTGTATCGGTCAGGACGATAGGCTCAAAACAGAAAGAATCTCCGCCAATCTATTTAAGAATTACAATTTTTGGACATCGTCCGGTGGATCGTCCAGATTATAAAATATCGTCCAGGACGATCCAGGGCAATTTTTCTTAAATTTCTCTGAAATTTAAGGAAAGAAAATTATGACTTGATTTCACGGTCAAATCGTCCTGGACGATCGCAAAATCATCCGAGACGATATGCTGGATGAATGGACATCGGATAGCTATTTTTTAGGGCGATGTTCAGGACGATATTCCTGATTTATACTGATCATCCAGGACGATATATTATCATCCGGATGATTGAAAAATTCTTTGATCGTCTCAAAGTCCCGTGATTGGGCTTAAATTGTATTAATGTACAGGACGATATTACTATCATCCTTGACGATAAATGTCGCAACATGCATTAATAGCCTTTTGAGATCTTCTATTTAAGCTATGACATGAAACTTATAAGTGTCTTGTAGCCATTGTAGCTTCGTTCTTTGGAGAAACTTGAAGAGAGACCTGGAAGGGAGTGAGGAAAGGTGTAAGTTTGAGAGAGGGAGAAGATCCTGTGAGGGGACTCAAGGGAGTGTGGAGGGGGATTCCACACGATGCTCCGGCAGCTGCACCTTAATACCATGGATTCAAGGCTTGTCTCGAGGAGATTCACCAAAGAAGAAGATCCTTTGGTGTCAAAGGACCCGACGATCCCCGCACTGAGGAAGGTGGAAGTGATTTTAAGGGCTTCTCCGCCTAGCTGTGGGGGCTAAAGGAAGACACTTTTTAGTGCAATACTTGGAGTGCCTCAAGGAGTGGATGTAGGTCAAGGTTTGACCGAACCACTATAAATCTGATGTGCTTTCCTTTATTACTTCCGCATTTTATTTTCGCACTTTAGTTTTTGTTGTGGTGATATTGGTTTGAGTATTATGTTTTGATTGAAGGATATTTTTTACCAATTCACCTCTTTCTCTTAATTAGCTTTGGGTCAGTTCATAGGGCTTAACATCCCTAACGAACTTTCAATCAGGAACGTGAAACTGAATGTGAACCAGGATGAATCGCTGGAAACTTTTGTAAATTCTCTGGGTAAATCCATTTCTGCTTTGGCTTATGATAGAGTAATGAAATATAAAGGAATTAGAGATGTTGATGGATTCTATAGTGGCTTAAGAATTTAAAGCTCAACTATAATGTGGAAATTTTTTGTGATGAGACGTACCAAATTTGCTATTCCCACCAATCAGTTTCTCAAGTTTCCGAAGACTTACTAATGATGATCGGTGTGCTAGAGGTTGCTTGGAAACTGAAAGCTATGAACATGTTATTGTCCAATGTAAATATCTTCAGGATGTGCTTAATAAACTTTGTGAATGGGGGTTCTTTATTCCTTCATTCCGATCTTTGGAGGAATGTTTTCAAGAGCTCAAGAGGATGACTGTCCAGAATTCATGTATGGTTAGAATCCACTGCGTTGCTGTGTTTTTAAATTAGAAAAACTGAAATTTAGTGAAGCATGATAAACCAGCTTTGCTGTGTCCTTTGTGGCTGCAAAGTATTATCTCTGGCTTGTTTTTACAATCTTCTCCATATCTAGTTATGGGGTGCTAATCTTCCAAGGTAGTTATTTGCTACTTGGCGCCCTCCACCACTAGATTGGATCAAGATAAATGTGGATGCATCGCTATTAAGCTCAAACCAAGGTGGTATTGGTGGTATCTTTAGGGACCATAAAGGAAGACTTCTTGTTTTTGGAAGGCATAAGCTTCATTGGGATATTGCACAGCTAGAGATGGAGGTGATCGTGGATATTAGTGAGACTTCATAAAAACTTGGATGCTTGAAAGCAACGTATTATCATTGAAAGGAATAATACCATGTGAAACTTTCTTACAAAATTCTTTAAATGATTGGGAGATGGATAATTGGTCGAGCAAGGATCTTTTATTCCTGAAGGATTTTAATAAGGTTGTTTTTCATCATGTAAATAGGAATTGTAACAAGGTAGCTGATTTGTGTGCTACTTTAGCTATAGATGGTAATTTTGTTTTTGATAGCTTTTGTTTTGATAACATCACGAGTCCTTTGATTGATTTGATCAAGGATGAGATGGTATCAATTTAGTTTGTATCAGGTTTGTTGTTTTCCTTCCTCGTAAATATCATTGCTCTTGCACGGTTTAAAAAAAAAAAACAAAATTTAATAAATTTATCAAAGATCATATATAACATTATTGTGAAACTTTAATTGAACTAAAATATTATTTTTAGATATCAAAATAAAATTTTTAATAGATAAAAATCACCACATTTTCAAAATTACACAGTAAAAAATCTCAAATAAATACTAAAAATATTCATACTCAATCTCTATAACATATTAAAAATTAAGTTATGAATAGTTTATCAATATAAAATTATCCTCATTTTTTTGGCAATAAAAAATACAAATTTGATTAGAAAAATCCCAGAAATATTAAATTATTGAAATCATACATAGGATAAAGTTTCCTTACAATGAGACAAGCAAATATCCAATAGGGTCGACTAGAAAAAATTTCAAGTTTTCTTTTCTCCCTACTATCTTTTCTTTCTTATTTTTATCTCTCTGTTTCATTCTTTGTTAGCCAACAAAGGAAGAAAGTGATTTTTTTGGACATATGACGGTCATAAAACCCCACTTGTACTGACAAGTATCAATTTCTTAAGGATTTAAACCAATGCCAAAAAAATTCTAAAAAAAATTAGTGTAATTAAAGAACTATAATATCTATATCATGAAGAATATGATTTATAATTTAGATTTATAAATGAATCCTTTATTTGACTGGATTAAAATATGAGTTATTATAAGAAGCCAGGCTGATTAAATTAAAAAAAAAAATTTGTTATAATATTCATTAGGCATATACAACAAAAATTGGGAAACCATTGAACACTGACTTTTTAAAAGAGATGCACTACCTTGACAGATCTCTAATGTGGTCATGGTGCAGAAAGCTAAAAGGAAAATGGAGGATGTGCGTCAATTTCACTAAACTCAACTCAACATGCCAAAAGATGGAACCACTTCTATAAATATGTTGGATTTACAATGACCATGGTTCTTTATTAGTTAATATTAGATTAAGATGAGACCCAACAACTACAAAAAGACATCCTTCATCACTTCTAAAGACCTTTTGTTTCTATAAGGCCATGCCATTCTACTTAAGAAGATTAGGCAACCAATGAAAGAATGTGATACAGATCTTCAAAGAACAAAAGGAAGCAATGTAGGAGTGTATGTGGACAATCTACAGTAAAGTACAAGTTACCAAACCAACACTTATTGGACCCGAGGGAGACATTCATCACACTTAAAAGGTAAGGCACAATTCTGAATAATTCTCTAAAATGTATTTCCCTTAGTGCCTTAGGGCAATAAGTGATTGTCAAATAAGGTTGATACAATCATGGATATGTATGTCATTACCCAAGAATCTAATGAATGTGCAACGACTCATTGGGTGAGTCATTTGGCTTAATTGCTTCTCTCTAGGTCGCGTGTAAGTGATGCACACCCTCTAAAAGTGTTGAGGAGTGCCAAGAAGTTCACTTAGATTGAGTAGTGTGAATTTCCTTCCAAGAACTTAACTCCTTTCCCACCGCCATTACTCCAAAGCTCAAGATTAAGGAAAACCTAATGATGTATTCAAGAACTAGAAGGATGTACAAGTTTGGTACATACTAGGAAAAAGGGAAAAATAAATGGCCAACCTAACTCCATCAACAAAACTCAACATGTCATCGAACAAAGATACCTAACACTTATGACCTCTGCTCTATGACAAGAGTCAATTATAGCTCATTAATCCAAGTGGTCAATGACTATTCACATACAACTTCCTCATGCATAGTCAAAATCGTAAGATATTGTATATTGCCATATCCTAGCTATAGTAATAATTTAAAATAAATATGTTTTTTTTATATGGTATTCATCCTAAGCTAATAATATGAGGACATATATAATGCCACTCATAGAAAATATTTTGTTTTTAGCTATTAAAGATTGTGACAAATGCATTGCATGCAATTAAAATGAATAACAAGTTCATTATTCTTCTCTCCAATTGTCTGCTCCTTATGATACCTCTCATATATATTACAATACAAATAAATGGAATTTTCTATTAACTCTTACATTACAAATAATTTTTTAACTTTGAAAAGGTATTTTTTCGATTTGCGTATCAAATACTTTTATTAAAATTGAGATTTACAAACATATCTTAAAATTTACATATAATACACTATATATATATCTGAACATTTTATATAATTTATTATATATTACTCAAATCATAAATTTATTAAAAAAATATTACTAATATTAATTTATTTTTAAAAAATTAACACCGCATAACCATTTGATTGCAAAAAGAAAATATGCCCATTTGTCTTTGATGAGTAAAATTGTTTTTTATTATGTCTTCACCAACCACTCAATAAGAATATTATTTTTTTTTCTGCTCTAAGAATGAGATAAATCCACTTAAAACAATTATAAATGGATGCTTATTTTTAAAGAATATATAGATATATATATATATATAATATATATATATATATATATATATATATATATATATTATATATATATATATAAATATATAAAAATATATATATATACATATTCAAAAGTCAAATAATTAATAAGAAATTAAATATTCTTTTCTCCACAAACTTGCTCCATATGGTGCCTCTCATTAATGATACAACATAAAGAAATAAAATTTTATTTTAATTTATATCTTAAAGATAATTTCATGACTTCAATAAGCTCAGATAAAATTAAATCCTTTAAAAAATCTTATAAATTGAATCATTCAAAATATACGTTTTCCAGTTTAGAACAACTCAAACTATATACTCATATGTGTTAACACAAATATTTAACATCTATCTAACATATTCTAGGACGACAAATCATCCGAAATAGTCACATCATGTGCATAAGGGACTCACCAGTAGTGAAAGTCGACCAAATTTAGAATTTGTCCCAGGCATGCACATCAAATTTGTCCTTTAATATCCCTTGATCTAGCAATAGGAAATGAACTCTTTAGGGTTCATAAGTACAACCCTCAAGACTTGGACAATCCTCTTCTCATAGTTGTCAAAATTTTAAAGGACTTGGCTATTGAGCCTGGAGGACAATATATGCCTTATAAGGACTTGCCTTGGCATGCATCCAAAGGAATCACCAACATAGATTTGCCATACATAACATATCCAGACGACTAGCCCATAGGAATTGCCCTGAAATCAAGAGTTGCATTAAGAATATAGAGTCATGTTGGCACCTATTGATTAATGCCACATGTCATGTTTAGTCTATAACGGGTCTTAACTATTATTGTAATTTATTTTTATCGTGTGCAACATTCCCGGTAGCTTTGTAAGTCTTATGAATAAAGAATGAAGAGGTACAATTTATATCTTCTTCTCACATACTTCCAAATATTTTTTGCATATTTAACATAAAGATCAGAAAGTCTAACATAAGGTGAGACCCATCAAAGGTGATGACGATTTCTATTAAGATAATTAGCCGTGCAAGGCAACTCTGTACTTAACAACAAGATCCACAATGAGTAGTGCATGTGTCTATTCTAGCCTTCGAGTTTAGGATGTTATCCTTAAGAAGACTAGAAATTTTTGTGTAAGGTGAGACCCACCAAAGTGACATCTTATTGGTTCATACTATTCAAGTTCCATTTATTGGTCCATAAGTCATAATTCGATTTTCTCACCACAAAGCATTGAATACTCATTATATTATCAACATTGATTGATCCACAAGCTTATAATGATTAGATTTTTTTAATATAACCCACTGAGTTAAACACTTAGTGAAAAGAAACTTTTTATATCTTGGGAACCAACTATCATCAACAATCACATTCAAGATGAGTGGAGTACACCCACTTGTTAAGAACCTATCAAGTTCAGTTTTCTTTTTTGTTTAGATTTGTTTAGTACTTTACTCGATAAATTTTTTAATTAAAGTCTAGTTCAATATTCATTTCATTAGTTCAGTTACAACACCCTAACTATATTAATATATTATGATGTGTATTAATATGTTCTTCTTAATAAGTTGGCCCTCTACCTCTAGCCATGAAGCCATATACTCTTTAAGATACTAATACATAGATGGGTACACTTTTCTTATGGACCTCACCTAATGCAAAGAAGTCTTGCTGAATATTCCCTATAATTTTACAGCTACAAAGACAAGTTCATCCTTCGGGACTTATTTCATAATCTCCTCTAGCAACTTGGAGTAGACGGACTACATATGGTCATAGCACCTCCTCAGAGGGTGGATGGAGTCCTCCTCACCATTTTATCAGCTCTGAGGGGAGGATGGACTCATGCTCATCCTCAAGGTTGATGATGACCTATATTCCCTTTCCATCTACTACCGCAACACTCAAACTTTGGATGGCCGGGGTTGTGAG
>CM039719.1:59349784-59388943 GCA_022539455.1 Dendrobium nobile | reverse complement strand
TAATGGATTCATTCAAAATGGGCTAGGCCCCGTGGTTTTTCCCTCTTTTTAGGGGTTTTCCAAGTAAAAACTCTGGTGTCTCTTATGAATATTACACTCTCTCACTTATCTGATTGTGTGCTGGTATCTCATCGTTTTAACTATTTATTTCTACTTCCATGAATACCTAGGACACAACATATATATATATAATATATATATATAATATATATATATATATATATATATATATATATTTATAATATATTTTTTATATATTATATTTATATATTTATATTCTTTCTTATCTATATTTCTCTAAAAAAAAATGGGTTTCGTTGAATTGTGAGACACAAATATTAGCATCGCATTGTTCATAGCCCCAATGGGTTTCAGTGAATTGTGAGATGCAAATATTAGCATCGCATTGTTCATAGCCCCAAAAATGTGTTTCTTTTTGGGGTTCGGTGGAGGTTTGCAGTAGCTACAAGAGGATGTTTGCAGTTCGACTGGAGATGCCCATAGGCGTTAAAATGTTTTTGGGTGTTATACAAGCAAAAATTTGATTTTAAGTGTGATATTATATTATAATATATATATATTTTTATATTATTATATGTAACGACATCAAAGAGGTCTTAACAAGCATAATCTTCCCTCCCAAAGACAGGGACTTCTTCCCCCACACATTGAGCTTGTCAGTTACATGGCTAAGTAAATCCTGAAAATCAGCAACACCCAGCCTTTTTAAGGATAACTTGATTCCTAAATATTGAAGTTCTTTAACAACCCTGAAGCCAAGGATTTTAGCCACCCTTTTCCTGCAAGATCTGTTAACAAACTTACCAAAAATAACTTGTGATTTGTTAACATTAACCCTTTGCCCTGTCCAATAACAGAAATCCTTCACAATACAATTAATCAACCGAGCTATGGGAGTTGAAACTCTGGAAAAGAGAAGAACATCATCCGCGTACAGTAGGTGTGAGATATTTGGACCTCCAGAAGATACTTGAATGCCTAATAACTGCCCTCTTTGTCTAATAGCACTAGACAACAATTGAAAACACATAATGAAAAGAAACGGTGAGAGAGGGAACCCTTGCCTGAATCCACAATGAGCCTCAATCCAATTTGTATTCTTTCCATTAATAACAATAGAAAAACTAGCATGACCACACATTCCATAAGAAGATTAGAAAAAGTAACGGGAAAGTCATACCATTGGAGAATTTGATTTAAAGTTGTCCAGCTCATACTGTCATATGCCTATTCCATATCTAATTTCACTGCCATCAATCCTTTTCTATTTTTAGACACCTTGAATTTATTAAAAATTTCCTGTGCCAATAAACAGTGCTCGGACATTGACCTTCCCGGGATGAATGCAACTTGCTCCTCAGATATAATATTGGGTAAACAGTTCTTCAACCTGTTAATCAACATTGTGGCCACAATTTTATACGTCCTAAACTTGAAAACCTCTATTTTCAATGATACAATTTATAAGATTTTTTAAAGGATTTAATTTTATCTGAGCTTATTGAATTCATTAAATTATTTTTTTACATATAAATTAAAAGAAAATTTTATTTCTTCATATTGTATCATAAATGAGAGGGACCATATGGAGCAAGCTTTTGGAGAGAATAATATTTAATTTCTTATTAATTATGTTGACTTCTGAATATTCTATGATCTTAAAATAAGCATCCATTTATAATTGTTTTATGTGGATTTGTCTCATTCTTAGAGCAGAAAAAAATAATATTCTCATTCAGTGGTTAGTGAAGACATAATAAAAAACAATTTTACTCATCTAAAGACAAATGGGAATATTTTTTTTTTGCAATCAAATGGTTATGCGGTGTAATTTTTTTAAAAATAAATTAATATTAGTAATATTTTTTAATAAATTTATAGATTTGAGTAATATATAAATAAATTAATATAAATGTTCAGATATAATATATGTAATTATATGTAAATTTTAAGGTATGTTTGTAAATCTCAATCTTAATAAAAGTATTTGATACGCAAATCGGCAAAATACCTTTTCAAAGTTAATAAATTATTTTTAATATATGAGTTAATAGAAAATTCCATTTATTTGTATTGTAATATATATGAGAGGTATCATAAGGAGCAGACAATTGGAGAGAAGAATAATGAACTTGTTATTCATTTATAATTGCATGCAATGCATTTGTCACAATCTTTAATTAGCTAAAAACAAAATATTTTCTATGAGTGGCATTATATATGTCCTCATATTATTAGCTTAAGGATGAATACCATATAAAAAAAACATATTTATTTTAAATTATTACATATAGCTAGGATATGGCAATATTCAATATCTTACGATTTTGACTATGCATGAGGAAGTTGTATGTGATTAGTCATTGACCACTTGGATTAATGAGCTATAATATGACTCTAGTCATAGAGCAGAGGTCATAAGTGTTAGGTATCTTTGTTCGATGACATGTTGAGTTTTGTTGATGGAGTAGGTTGGCCATTTCTTTTTCCCTTTTTCCTAAGTATGTACCAAACTTGTTACATCCTTCATAGTTCTTGAATACATCATTAGGTTTTCCTTAATCTTGAGCTTTGGAGTAATGGGGGTGAGGAAAGGAGTTAAGTTCTTGGAAGGAAATTTCACACTACTCAATCTAAGTGAACTTCTTGGCACTCCTCAACACTTTTAAGAGGGTGTGCATCACTTACGCGACCTAGAGATGAAGCAATTAAGCCAAATGACTCACCCAATGAGTCGTTGCACATTCATTAGATTCTTGGGTAATGACATACATATCCATGATTGTATCAACCTTATTTGACATCACTTTATTGCCCTAAGGCACTAAGGGAAATACATTTTAGAGAATTTATTCAGATATTGTGCCTTACCTTTTAAGTGTGATGAATGTCTCCCTCAGGTCCAATAAGTGTTGGTTTGGTAACTTGTACTTTACCTATAGATTGTCCACATACACTCCTACATTGCTTCCTTTTGTTCTTTGAAGATCTGATCCACCTTCTTTCAATTGGTTGCCTAATCTTCTTAAGGTAGAATGGCATGGACTTATAGAAACAAAGGTCTTTAGAAGTGATGAAGGATGTCTTTTTGTAGTTGTTGGGTCTCATCTTAATCTAATATTAACCTAAAAAAGAACCATGGTCATTGTAAATCCAACATATTATAAGAAGTGGCTACCCATCTTTTGAGCATGTTGAGTTGAGTTTAGTGAAATTGACGCTCATCCTCCATTTTCCTTTTAGCTTTCTGCACCATGACCACATTAGAGATCTAGTCAAGGTAGTGCATCTCTTTTAAAAATTCAGTGTTTAATGGTTTCCCAATTTCTTGTTGTATATGCCTAATGAATATTATACAAATTTTTTATTTTTAATTTAATCAGCCTGGCTTCTTATAATAACTCAAATTTTAATCCAGTCAAATAAAGGATTCATTATAAATCTAAATTATAAATCATCTTCATCATGATATAGGTATTAAAGTTCTTTAATTACACTAATTTTTTTCAGAATTTTTTAGCATTGGTGTAAATCCTTAAGAAATTAATACTTATCAGTACAAGTGAGGGTTTTATGACCGTCATGTGTCCAAAAAAATCACTTTCTTCCTAAGTTAGCTGACAAAGAATGAAATAGAGAGATAAAAATAAGAAAGAAAAGATAGTAGGGAGAAAAGAAAATTTGAAATTTTTTCCAGTCGACCCTATTGGATATTTGCTTGTCTCATTGTAAGGAATCTTTATCCTATGTATGATTTCAATAATTTAATATTTCTGGGATTTTTCTAATCAAATTTGTATTTTTATTGCCAAAAAATGAGGATAATTTTATATTGGTAAAACTTTCATAACTTAACTTTTAATATGTTATAGAGATTGAGAATATGGATATTTTTAGTATTTATTTGAGATTTTTTACTGTGTAATTTTGAAAAAGTGGTGATTTTTATCGGTTAAAATTTTTATTTTGATATCTAAAAAAAATAATATTTTAGTTCAATTAAAGTTTCACAATATTGTTATATATGATCTTTGATAAATTTATTAATTTTTGTGTTTTTTTTTTTTGAAACCGAGCAAGAGCAATGATATTAAACGAGGAAGGAAAACAACAAACCTATATACAAACTAAATTGATACCATCTCATCCTTGATCAAATCAATCAAAGGACTCGGGATGTTATCAAAAGAAAAGCTATCCAAAATAAAATTACCATCTATAGCTAAAGTAGCACACAAATCAGCTACCTTATTACAATTCCTATTTACATGATGAAAAACAACCTTATTAAAATCCTTCAGGAATAAAAGATCCTTGCTCGACCAATTATCCATCTCCCAATCATTTAAAGAATTTTGTAAGAAAGTAATCACATTGGTATTATCACTTTCAATGATAATATCGTTGCTTTCAAGCATCCAAGTTTGTATGAAGTCTCTAATATCCACGATCACCTCCATCTCTAGATGTGCAATATCCCAATGAAGCTTATGCCTTCCAAAAACAAGAAGAAGTCTTCCTTTATGGTCCTTAAAGATACCACCAATACCACCTTGGTTTGAGCTTAATAGCGATGCATCCACATTTATCTTGATCCAATCTAGTGGTGGAGGGCGCCAAGTAGCAAATAACTCCCTTGGGAGATTAGCACCCTAGCTAACTAGATATGGAGAAGATTTTAAAACAGCCAGAGATAATACATTTGCAGCCACAAAGGCACACTGCAAAGCTGATTTATCATGCTTCACTAATTTTCAGTTTTTCCAATTTAAAAACACATCAATGCAGTGGATTCTAACCATATCTGAATTCTGGACAGTCATCCTCTTGAGCTCTTGAAAACAGTCCTCCAAAGATCGGAATGAAGGAATAAAGAACCCCCATTCACGAAGTTTATTAAGCACATCCTGAAGATATTTACATTGGACAATAACATGTTCATAGCTTTTAGTTACCAAGCAACCTCTAGCACACCGATCATCATTAGTAAGTCTTCGAAACTTGAGAAACTGATTGGTGGGAATAGCAAATTTGCTAAGTCTCCACCAAAAAATTTCAACATTATAGTTGAGCTTTAAATTCTTAAGCCAACTATAGAATTCATCAACATCTCTAGTTCCTTTATCTTTCATTACTCTATCATAAGCCAAAGCGGAAATGGATTTACCAGAGAATTTACAAACAGTTTCCAGCTGATCCTCCTGGTTCACATTCAGTTTCACGTTCCTGATAAGGCTCACTAGATCTTCATGAAAGCAATTAGATAATTTGACTTCATCCCATTGCCCTATATCCAAAATAAACTGCTGAACATTCAAATTCTCCAACGCAACACAGTCCATAAATGTTGGCCACTCATTTAAACATCTGTCAAGTAACT
This sequence comes from Dendrobium nobile, assembly GCA_022539455.1. Classification (NCBI taxonomy): domain Eukaryota; kingdom Viridiplantae; phylum Streptophyta; class Magnoliopsida; order Asparagales; family Orchidaceae; genus Dendrobium; species Dendrobium nobile. The sequence goes on along the minus strand of CM039719.1, from coordinate 59,383,542 downwards.
AAACATCATTAAGCACCTTGATTTTATCTCCTCTTCCCACTCTCCATCTAAAAATATGCTTTAAACAATTTCCTCCATCTTTTAGAATTTTCCAAACATTTGAAGAACAATTCATGCAATTATCTTCTAGTACATTATCACCGAACTTGGCCACCAACGTTCGGTGCAAAAGAGACTCTAGTTTCTGAATAAAATTCCAGGATAGTCTAGCCCATAATGCTCCAGATTTGTTTGCAAAAGAATGTACACCCAAGCTGCCTGCACTTCTTGGATTACAAATTTCCTCCCAAGAAACTTAGTGTAATCCAAACTTCCCATCTTGCTTATGCCAAATAAACCTCCTACACAATTTTTCCACCTCCTGAATCATCCTCTTAGGAACAAGAGAATGAGTAATAGCAAAGCACGATAACGACATCAAAGAGGTCTTAACAAGCATAATTTTCCCTCCCAAAGATAGGGACTTCTTCCCCCACACATTGAGCTTGTCAGTTACATGGCTAAGTAAATCCTGAAAATCAGCAACACCCAGCCTTTTTAAGGATAACTTGATTCCTAAATATTGAAGTTCTTTAACAACCCTGAAGCCAAGGATTTTAGCCACCCTTTTCCTGCAAGATCTGTTAACAAACTTACCAAAAATAACTTGTGATTTGTTAACATTAACCCTTTGCCCTGTCCAACAACAGAAATCCTTCACAATACAATTAATCAACCGAGCTGTGGGAGTTGAAACTCTGGAAAAGAGAAGAACATCATCCGCGTACAGTAGGTGTGAGATATTTGGACCTCCAGAAGATACTTGAATGCCTAATAACTGCCCTCTTTGTCTAATAGCACTAAACAACAATTGAGAACACATAATGAAAAGAAATGGTGAGCGAAGGCAACCTTGCCTGAATCCACAATGAGCCTCAATCCAATTTGTATTCTTTCCATTAATAACAATAGAAAAACTAGCATTGACCACACATTCCATAAGAAGCTTAGAAAAAGTAACGGGAAAGCCATACCATTGGAGAATTTGATTTAAAGTTGTCCAGCACATATTGTCATATGTCTGTTCCATATCTAATTTCACTGCCATCAATCCTTTTCTATTTTTAGACACCTTAAATTTATTAAAAATTTCCTGTGCCAATAAACAGTGCTCGGACATTGACCTTCCCGGGATGAATGCAACTTGCTCCTCAGATATCATATTGGGTAAGCAGTTCTTCAACCTGTTAACCAACATTGTGGCCAAAATTTTATACGTGCTTTGACACAAGCTAATGGGTCTAAAGCTAGATGGCACCAACGGGTTCTTACATTTAGGAATTAACACAACAAGTGTGGCTTTCCGATCTTTATGCATCACACCACCTTTTAGAAATTTCTCAATTGCATTCCAAGTTGTTTCACCTACTAAATTTCAGTGACATTTAAAAAATGATGAAGTTACCCCATCAATACCAGGAGATTTATTATTTCCTTGCTGAAATACATAAATCCTGCAATCTTTCATAGTAAAAACTGCACTAAGCAAAGCAGCCGCACATTCGTTCACCTTCTAATTTTCTACAGGTAATGGCCATCCAGAGAGTTCACAATTTCTATGCTCCCATTTCTTCTCAAAGAATTGTAAGAAAACTTGCTCAATTTGATCATCCTCTTCCACCAGAGTATCATTCACATCCTTAATTTGCCGAATCCAATTGGCATTTCTACGGGTAGATGCGAAATTATGAAACATCCTTGAATTAGAGTCACCTTCTTCATGCCACCTTGCCTTAGCTCTTTGGTTCCACCATGTAGATAGTCTTCTAAGTGTAATATTCAGCTCATGAAACTTCCTTCTCAGCTTAAGCAAGTCTTCATTATCAAGCCCCAAACATGCAGTCTCCTTAGTTTGTAGTTCCATAATCTCACTTTTAAGCTTGTCCTTCAATTTGTACAGATCCCGACATTTATTTTTATTCCAGAAAAATAAAGCTCTTAAAGTCCTCTTCAATTTTGTATGAAGCACCTCCTCTTCTTCACCAAAATCTTCCTTTTTCCAAGAATTCTTCACTATACTCCAAGTAGCCGGGTAAGACCTCCATGTATCTTCAAATCTTATGCTCTTGGATCTATTGCTCTTCTTATCATCCAAATTGAACACAATGGGACTATGATCCGATGCCACCCGAGAACGATGTTTTACTTTACCAAATGGCACCAAATGCATAGCAGAGGAATTGAGCAAGCACTTATCAAGCCTCTCCCAAATCCTAGAAGAAACGTCCTTATTGTTGCACTAAGTAAAACTCGGTCCAACAAAACCTGCAACATGAAAATCAGCATTAGTCAAAAACTCCTTCATCTCTCTAGGGCCTCTAGAGAATACAAATCGTTTTCCACCCTTCTTTTCTTCTTTATTTAAAATGCAGTTAAAATCAACCACCCCCCCCCCCCCCCCCACACACACACACACACAATGGCGGGATCTGCATCCTTTAAACAAGTCTCAAGTGAGCTCCATAAACTTCTTCTCTCATTATTACATCTACTGCCATAAACCGTAGCCACCTTCCATACACCCAAATAAGGTGTATTAAGAGATCCAATTACCATCTGAGAAGTGCTTCTTTCAACAGCAAATGAAACAGCCTTCGTGTTCCACAGAACCAAGATACCACTAGCAGTTCCCACGGCTGGATAATGAAAAAACTCCCAGTCCTTCCCAATAAGTAAATCAACTTCCATTCTATCAATATTTAATAACTTGGTTTCCATCAACCCAACAAAACACACATTATGATCTCTAACTATCTCCCTAAGATACAAGGAAGCCTCCTTTTTCCTAGCTCCCTTGCAATTCCAAAAAATTAAGAAATTCATTTGATTACAATCGGGGAGCCATCCTCTCCTGGCAAAATACTTTTTGTTTCCTTCTTCTTTTTCCTATGCTCTGGCTCCAAAGGACCAAGTGACTTCAATTCCTTGGCTAGCTTAACTTTCACCTGACTATTATTCCGAGGAATAACATTATCCACGATCTCTGGCATCTCAACAGCATCAGCCCACTTCTGATGATGATCCAAACATGGATGATCCGTCACTTCCCCTTCTTCAATTTCATTATTCAGAACATCAAATTTATTTGAAACAATAAGCCCCCCAACACATTCATTATCACATACCTCATTACTTATAGTATTTGCCTTATCTGTAACCTTATGATCCTTCTGAAAATCTGATTCCACCACAACTTCTTTCAGCAGAGTCTAATTAAACCCTGTATCAGATTGAGGAATATTAGCCAGAGCTTTAGAATCCACACCAATTTTCCTAGATTTATCTGCAACCATAGCCTTATCATTCCTAAACCTTCTGTTTTTAAACTTAACATGAAACCCCGGCCCATAATTTCCATTAGTTTCTTTATCACCTTCACTGTCCACCTTCCCATCAAAATGAGTTACCATCCAACAGCATTGGAGCCCCAATACATGAAGCAATCCTGATGATATTTTCCTCATCCCAGCAATACAACGGTAAATAAGGAAATCGAACCCAGTCCGGTGCAGTAATTCCTTTAAAGGAGTTAGGATTAAAAAATGGAGACCATTTATCCATCCCAACAATGTAACCACCCACAAACCACAGGCCACCATTCAAGATTTCCTCCATTGCTTCCACAGATTTAAAGGAGCATAAGATCCAATTTAATCCGATGGACGTCATATGAAAACTTCCAAACTTACTCCATTGCTTCCTCAACTCACGCTGCGCATAGGAAAAGAGACTTTATCTCCTAACACCTTAACAACCAGGGAGTACCTTAGAACTTCTGAGTTTAACATTTCCTTCTCAACATTGAGTTTGACCGCCAAACCATCTTCAGACCTTTCTGATATCTTACTGTCATTAGATATCTTGATATGTTGCGTCCTCTTCCAGGCTTCCTTAAAATTTCCTTTCATACCATTCACATCAGATTCCTATTGAACAGAAGAATCTGAATTCTTGGCCGAACTCAAATCCTTAAGAGTAAAAACATCAACCACTTCATTTGCAGATTCATCATTCTCGAAAACCAAATCCTGTCCAATTGGCTCTTCTTGATTAAAAAAAACTTATTAACTTTCAAGATTGCACCCACCGATGCAGACTCATCTGGAAACATTTTCAAGAACATTCTTTCCATTCATTGTAGCATTGAAATCCACTGAATCCCGATCAACCGCAATCTGTTTAGCTTTACCAATACTCACCTCTGGCCGAACCAGAGGTCTCGCACCTTCTCTAATAATAATTCCTCCCCCAACCTTACCAATACCATGATTGGTACCTGCTGGACGATGACTCATCATGATCCAATCCAAGAAAAACCACCGATCATGGGATCGACGATCAGCCAACACCAGTTCTTCCGACCGCGCAAAGCCCGCGAACAAGAAATTTGAATAAACAAGACTTTCTCTCTCTAGAAATTCGGGAGCTTCTCTCTCTAGATCTCTTATCTCTAAAAACACCCAAAACCTAGCTCAAATCAAGAAATCCATCAATAATTTATTAATTTTTGAAAATGTGAATTTTTCTGCTAAGGTTTTCTATTACTTATTGTTAGGATATTTTGGTACTTTTAGAATTAAGTCTAATTAAGCTTTATTATCGATATGTGATTGAGTAATAGCTGATCACTATTTCTATTATAGTATTGTGATAATAATGTGTGTGGAGAAAAATAAGTAAAGACTAATTATTCACTAACGTTGGCTGGAAATTGATTGACCTATAATAGTGAATCGATGAACTTTCCTTTAAACACTATAGTTTGATGTTATCCTCTTTTGATTCATGTGATATTGATTGAGAGTTATAAGGAGATGATTATAGTACCTACGAGTAAAGAGTGAAGATTCCTTTATCAAGCCAATAATTTATTGGTACTAATTGATGTGATATTAAAAAATCACCGACTAAGCTGGGACTTATTGCTTGTTTCATCTGATTACTAAAATGCATGTTATTGAAGCATTATTTCTATTAATGTATGAATTTATTCTTACTATATGGATTTACTATTTATTGTATTGTTTTATTGCTACTGCAACTAGTTTTATTGATACTGATATAAACAATTATACTATTATTGATTCTACTACTGATTCAATGTTATTGTTACTATTATTGATTCACTATACTAATTATTGATACAGAGCACATGATATACAGAGCATATGATTAAAATTCTTATTTGATACTAATATAGAAAAATGGGATAGCATGTATACATCATTAGTAAGGTTTTATTACATTGATATGCTTCTGAAAGTTCTTATCGATATTTTGGTTTTATCGCTTAATACAATTTTTTCACTAAGATGATTGTTTTATGTATTCTTCACCTGTAATAGTTTATAGTTGGTTTTCCCAACATATTGTTTTACTAACTTTCGTATTATACTATTTTATTGGTTATAAATTTTACTGTTACTACATGACTTTGTTGCTCCTTTGTCATGTGTATTTTACTATTTCTGCATTGATTCATGATCATATTAATACTATTATCATGATTTGACTACTTTCATGTGGATTTCTCCTTTGTCGTGCTTTCAGTTCAATCATAGGATTTGGTTATTTTATGGGCTCTTAAGCTTATCATATGTGATTAAATGAGTTCGAGTCAGAGCTTGGGATCTTGAGTAAGAGATTGACCAGGATCTTTTAGGTTCAATTTTTTGTTATTTTAGTTATTCTTTTACACTTAGGAAATACTAATTATGATATGATTGTATAGATCCTTAATAGTGTATATAATTTCTTTAAGAAATGAATATAGATGTATATATTTATGTTTTAATAGATAGTTTTATTTTTACTAATATTTTTATAGATAAAAGAAATTAGATATATCTAATTATTATATATAAAAAGATAAAATAATAATTCTTCTAAATTGGATTTTGGGGCATCAAAAACTTAGTATCAAAGCAATGTTATTCGAAGACTTGATATTTACCATAAATGTAAGAATTGATTGTGATTTATATAGATTGGGTAGATTAAGATGCATTATTTTACATACATAAATGATTTTATATATTAATTATTTACATTAAGCAAAATTATGTAAGTAAAAAGTTGAAATGGGTCTACTTGAGCTAAATATTCCCAATGAGCAATATAATGCCGCTTCAATACCATCAGATAGTGTGATGGAATTTACTACTATTATAGCACAAGTAATAGGGATGAACAAAGAAAAATAGTTGGGAGTAAAGAAGAAGAGGGAGACATACACTTACAAACATTCCATAAGTTGAAGCCTTCATTATTCAAAGGGTTTGTAGGACCTCAGGCTGCAGAAGACTAGTTATTGAAGATAAAAAAATATCTTTGACAGCATGTAGTGTCTAGAGAGCATGAAGGTACTTTAGTATGTTTCTATTTAAAGGAGAGGTAGAGAGATGGTGGGTTGGACCTAAGAGAGAGAAACTCCAGGGGAAGACTAATGTTGAGATCACTTGGGATGAGTTCCCTTTAATGTTCAGGATGTGATTTGTACCTTCGTTAGCTTAGTGATAAATACAAAAATCATTTATTAAACTAGAGAAGAGATATAAAATTGTGATACAATATGATGTTGAGTTCACTACATTAGATGGGTACGCTCCTCACTTGATCCCAACTACTGAGGAAAAGTGTTATAGGTTTCTGCAGGGGTTTAACTGGGAGCTGACATATTTATTAGTGCCCCTATGGATCCAAAAGTTTTTTGAGTTAGTAGAATGAGCTAGATTAATAGAGTTTCATTTGGCAGTAGAAGAAGTAAGAAAAAGACTTGATATTCTAAAAAGTTTTTCTGCTCAGAGCATCTCTATGATATTTATCTTACATGGGTGATACTAGATATTTAGATTATAATCTTTAATCAGCTTAAGAAATCTTCATTTCCTCAAGTTTAGATCCTTCTAAGTGAATATATACTTCAAGCTTTAATAATCAGTTTAAACCTCACACCTGACTCTATATACGTAGTGCCTCCAAATCTTTAGAGCAAATATAATAGAATCAAGCTCCAAATCATGCATGATCAATAGTTCATCTCATGTGGCTTCAACTGCATTGGAAGTTCATTCGTACCTGATTAAATAGTTAGAACTGGAGTGAATGTCAAACAATTTTTCAACCTTTGAAATTCTCTTCGCAATTGTATGTCCAAGCAAAAGCCACTGACTTCTAAGCCAATCTTGTCAAAGATGCAGAAATCTGAGAAAATTTTCATATAAATTTCCTATATAACCGTACATACCTAAAAAATTGCATCCCTCAGATATAGTATTAGGCCTCAGTTATTATGTAATAGCCTGAACTTTCTGAGAGTCTACATAGATATCTACACTACTCACCATATGCCCCAAAAATGGGACACTCTTCAACCATAATTTGCACTTTGAAAATTTTTCAAATAGATTATTTTAACTTAATATCTCTAGAATAATCCTCTGATAAACCACTTGATGCTCCTTAGAAGCTCAGTAAACTAGAATATTATTTATAAACTTGATAACAAATAAGTCTAAATATTCTTTGAACAACCTATTCATGAGATCTGAGATAATTGTAGGCACATTAGTCACCCCAAAAGACATGACTAAAAAATCATAATGCTCATATATGATATTGAAGTTAGTATTCATCATATCTATTTATCTCACCTTCACCTGATAGTATTCAGATCTCAGATCGATCTTGGAAAACATAGATGTATCTATAAGCTGGTCAAATAAATCAATAATCATATGTAGAAGATATTTGTTCTTCATTGTTACCTTATTCAACTCTCTACTATTGAAACACATGTATAACATATCATCATTCTTCTTTATAAATAGAACAAGTACATGCTAACACTAGGATGAACAAAACATTTGTCAACTAGCTCTAAAAGCTATATATTTCACTCATTAAGCTCCTTAGGAGCCATCCTATATGGAGCCTTGAATATCAAAGTAGTACCCCAAAATACGTTAATACTAAATTTAATCTCTTTGTCAGGTGGTAAACTCACTGACTCCTCAAAAAAGAACATAGGAAACTCCAGCACTATTGAGAAATCGGACAGAGATTGAGAGTCTATGCTCCTATATCAAACAGATGTTAACAATATATTACAAACCTTCTTCCATAACTTATCTACCTGAACAACATATATATAACACAATAAATCTCCTCTAACTCCCTGGAATAAATAGCTCTCACCATCAAGAAATAATGTAACACTCATTTCAAACAATCAACCTAAGCTTCATATTGACTCAACTAGTCCATACCCAAATTTATGTCAAATTAAGAGATATGAAATAAGATCAAATTAGATTCCACTTTTTTCATGATATCTCAATATTATAGAAACACTCTGCTACTAAACATACCATCCTTAGTTGGTAAAGTAATAAACATAAACAATAAGATAACATAGTATGTTATTTTATAATAAAAAGATAGTAACACCTAAGGCAAGTGCATGAAAATACCTTTTAGAGATATCTAAGTGACTGACTCCAAAATCAAGCAAAATATAGTAAGGAATATCAGAAACAATGGTTGTATATGTATATATATTTGTAGTATATCTAGCCTTTGCACTGAGTTAAGTTAATATATGTGCATGACCTAGAGCTGTAGTAATAGGATTTCAAGACACTCTATGTATACTGTCAAATGTCCTTCCTACTATTGAACCCACCATAGAACTAGAACTACTACCTCGACTATATGATCCCTCAACAAACACCTAAGGTGGAATTATCCTTAGTAACAAAGCTCTCAAATCTGGACTAAGAATGTCGATCAGGTATTACCTGTGGACATTAAACTAATCGGCATCTTGTCTAACCATATCAGAAGTATTATTCCATTATCATGTGTTGAAACTTTGTTCAATATGAATTAGGTTGTTAGACCTGATGTTATATCCCAACGGCTAACCAAGAGGGGGGGTGAATTGGTAATTAAAAATTTCCCTCTATAATTTTTTAAACCGATAAAAACTTTAATGATTTTTTGTAAAATGATTTTTATAGAAACAATTTTTTTAACCACACTTTCAAACAGAAAAAACTAAAGTAAAAAAGCAGAGTAAAAAGCAATGAAAAATAAAAGACACGGAATTTATAGTGGTTCGGTCAAACATGACCTACATCCACTCCCCGGAGGCACCTTCCGAGTATTGCACTAATACCAATAGTGTCTCTCCTTTTTCCCCCACAGCAAGGCGAAGAAGCCTTCACAAAACTCTCTTCCACCACTACCCGATGCGGCAGAGAACCGTCATCCTTTTACACCCTCCAAGTGTAGGCAAAGTACCTCCCACTATTCACACTCTTCAAGGGTAGGCAAAGAACATTCCTGCTGTTCACACTCTCCAAGAGTAGGCAGAGAACCTTTCTGCTGTTCACACTCTCCAAGCGTAGGCAGAGAACCTTCCCGCTATTCACACTCTCCAAGTGTAAACAGAGAACCTTTCGTCTTTTCACACTTCCCCAAGTGTCGGCAGAGAACCGGATCTCCTTGAAAGATCTTCTCAAAAGAAATCTAAAAGGACAAGAGAAAAGTGTGAAATAATCACAATTCATAAAGTTGAGATCCTTACCTTTGAGTACCAAGCGAATCCTTCACGCTCCAATGGTAGGAATTCTCCTTCAAACACTCTCTCCTTCACACTTCTTTCAGTAATCACGAAGACCAATGACCAAAAAGATTACAAGGCAGTCTACGAAGGACCTTTTATATATAAGACATGAAAAACCATCCAAAAATTACTAATTTTTAATTCTGTACGTACATGATCATCTGGTACGATCGTGATTTCGTACTTACGAACAGTGTAAAACTGTTACATACGAACTCTTATGTGTATTGGGATGAGATGACTTCATACCCAATCATCATCCCGTACGAACTATGTTCGTCCGGTACGAACAATTATTTTAAAGCCACGCTGAAACATAACTGCCGAAGATCCATATGTTAAAAGAACAGAGAACATCATCCTGGGATGAATTTTCATGTTCGTCTTGATGAACAGTTCAAACCTTGAAACACTAGAAGATCATCCTGGGAAGAATGGTGTGTTTCATCTGGACGAACTGTTTAAAATGAGAATCCCAAGGACATCATCTAGAGACGAACTGAGTATTTTGTCTGGATGATCAGTTCAGAGTGAGGATCTAGAGGAGATCGTTCAGGGACGAACTAGGTATTTCATCTAGACGATCCGTTCAGAGTGAGGATACCGAGGACATCGTCTAGAGATGAACTGAGTATTTTGTCTGGATGATTAGTTCAAGTTATGAATCTAGAGAAGATCGTCCTGGAACTAATAGACCATTTTGTCTGGACCAAAAATTCAAAGTGAGAAATCAGAGGACATCGTCCAGGGATGAATTTGGCATTTCATCTTGATGATCAGGACTTAGAAAAATTTCTTCACTTTTCTGTTCGTTCCATTGCACTCCAAGGGGTATAACTGACTTGATCATCCCGTGCGAACAATGTTCATCCCGTACAATTAGTAAAAAAAAATGACCTTTAAAGATCTCCTTAGTGTGTGTGCGCTAGGTTGCTCAATTTCAATCATACTCTCACTGACTCAATAAAGTGAAAAATACAGACTTTAAGTTATAAAATATGATATGCTGAATTTGATTTGAAGTCTTCAGTAGTCTGGAGTACAATTATCCTGAAATGTTAGTCCACACAAGAGCAGACACAATTCTTTCAAAAAGTGTTAGAAGAAAATAATAATTGGAATAATAATATTTGGAATCATCAAAACTATATAAGTTGCAAGAATGTAAAACATGCAAATAGCAACTCTCTTAACATCATGTAGCACCGAATAAAGCGTCTCCTATCATAATTTTGGCATAGAGATGCCCCACTAACAGAACCTTCAGAAGCACCAGAACTAGCCATATTGCCACCACCTGGAACTTATGTAGACCGACAACCTCTCATGGAATCTCTAGGTCAAAACCAACTCTTCTTTCTAAATAATTTGTTATCGGATGCCTTCTTGCCAAATATGTTCCTATTAGTATCCCATCGCTACTTTATTATTTTCAATCAATTAGACTCTTCCCACCACTTCAAAAAAATTAATAATATGATACGAGACTAAAGACTATCTCAAACTATCATGAAACCCTATAATTAATCTATGTCACTTTCTCTCAAAAGTGCTAATTAGTTGTGAAGTATACCTCACCAAAGAAGGAAACTCTTCCTCATACTATATAACCATCCTGATACCTTGAATAGGCCACATATAAGTATCCTACATCTATCATTGTGTAAATGGAGGTATAAGGCATGCTCAAAAAATATAAGTAAACTCATCCCAACATATTAGAGAGTTCAGACTCCCCTAAAACTTCTCCTTATGTTGGCCCAACTACCAGTTCTCTATCTCACCAATTAATAGAAAAATAGATAGTAGTGCCTTCCTCTCAGGAGACCACTGCATCCTATCTAAAGTCTTTTCCAATCTTATCAACAAATCTTATATTCTTTTCATCGAAGAAGAACCCTCAAATCTCAGTCTTTAACCATAATAAACATATATAAAGGCTTATCAACATCATCAAATTAGATAGAGTAAATATGGCTCTGAGTCTTGCCCATTAGCTGGGCTACCAAACTAGCAAACTATAAAATAGAATCTGAATTGACCGTAGTGTTGTAGATCTGGGCCCAAGTCTTGTGATTTTTTATAATAATAAGTATTACTATTTTTATTTACTTTGCTATCTTCTAATAATTAAAGTTCATTGCATATTTGTTTTCTCTGTTGAATACTAACATTTTCAGGTCCACAAGCTCACTCTCAAACCAGCTTAAGATTGGGTAGACTAGGACTTAGTTTTATCTATAATTTTAATTTAAATGCACTTTTTACCTTTTCTTACGTCAATTATAATATGATGAATAATGAAGCAAAGTAACCTTGTACACACACACACTCAAGGGAGTGAGTAAATGGAGATAGAGAAAATTAATTTTCTGACCAAATCGTACATGATGATTTTTTATCATCATGGATGATTTATTCAACTCAAAACCCTAATTAGGTCATATGGGCTAAGTAAACTTGATTAAGCAAATCATCTTGGATGATACTCACATCATCCTAGATGATATGCTTAAATCATAAAAAACTAGCTGCCAAACTCATTTAGGTAAGATTTTATAACTCTCAAATTTGCACTAATCGTATAGGACAATACTGATCGTCGTGGATGATTTGTAACAATCATGCCTAAATTAATTAGGTGATTAGGAGAGTAATTAAGGTTAGATTGATCTATCATATCATTCGGGACAATTGTAATCGTACTGGATGATTTATAAAATAACCTTAGTTTTCTCCTAAGTGTCCTAGACATCCTGAATGATCTATTGGATGATAATGTCTGATTTTGAACTAATCATATAAGACAATCGCAACATCGTCCTAGACGATAAGTAATATTTCCACATATCATCTTGATTTATCTCATGGACATCCTGAACTATTTCCTGGATGAAAGCGTATATATGAACTAATCATACAAGACCATGTGCACATCATCCTAAAGGATCAGAATAAACTTTATGTTATAATCGTACATGAATCCTAAATCATCCTAGTTGGAAGGGCTGATTTAAACTAATCGTACAGGGCGATCGACAGATCGTCCTGAATGATCTTTGATGGAAAGTTAAAAATTAGGGCTTTTTTTTAAGCCTCCTATTTAAGCTCTCTTAGTTGTTGATGATTATATCTTATGCTGAAGTCCTAACCTAAAGGAGCTTAAAGAAGGAGAATGTGAGTTTGGGAGAGAGAGGGAGAATCTTATGAGGGAGAGTTTATGGGGGAAATCACAAAGGTTGCTCCAATTAATGATTTGTTCGTCTTATTCAAGCTTCATCCTTAGTTCCTTGGTTGTTCTAGGGAGATGATTATAAGCATCAAATCTGGTTCTCTGCCTACTCTAGGAGAGAGTAAAAGGATTCTAGGTTCTATTCCTTCACCATGAAGGTGAAAAAGGATTCAAGGTTCTATGCCTCATCGAGATGGTCGAAAGAGTTTATATGGGCTTCTCCACCTTATTGTGAGAGCAAAAAGAGAGTCACTAAAGGTTAAGTGCAATACTTGGAGAGGATGTCTCTAAGGAGTAGACGTAGGTCAAGTTGATCGAACTACTATAAATCTTATGTTCTTTCTTATTACTTTTCCTCATTTTAATTTTCACACTTTAATATTCTATGGTTGATTGTATGGTTAAAATCTCTGATTTGTGTTGTTAATTGCTTCCAAATCAAGGGTTGATCTTGCTTGTTTTAAAATATTCAAAAAGATTTTTCTTTTTGTTTAAAAATTTTTAAAACTACCAATTCACCCCCCCCCCCCCCCCCCTCTCGGTTAGCTTCGGGCTAGTTCATAAGGGTTTAACAATCTTAACAAACTTTCACGTAGGAGTAGTGGTACTCTACACTATTGCTGCCTAACTCGCACTCCATCTATCTATCATATCTAGGTCTATCGGATCCATAAGAAAATCACACGGGACAAATTTGAACAGACATGCACATTAAAACCAACAGAAATTATGATGTCATAGGACCTAATGATGTTCTTAATATTATAATTAATCAACTCATCTAGCAATAACAAATAACCATAGCTGCTATTTTTCTAAAATGTAAAAGTAATATAATCAACTTTCATTTCATCATCAAATAAATATAATAATCCATCTAAAAAAATTTTGCACATCAAAATAGTAAATTGGATTACAAAATTGGTACCTTTTACTCCAAGCTAAGAGAAACTTCTTCTAGACTTGATCTTTTTCATCGAATCATTTTCTTTTCCTAAAACATTAGAAAATAATAGATTAAGCTTAACCAGCTCAATATACTCCCTACCTTATCCTTTATAGATAGTAATATACAATGCAAGAATTAAAGAGCATCAAAGAAAAATATAAAGACTTGTGAAGTAGCTAGAGTGCAAGCAAAACCTTAATTTGTTATAATTTCAATGTATACTTGATCTTAGAGCTAGCACTTACACTCTTATAACCATATAACTACTTTCAGAGAAGCCTCCAAATGACATATATAATACTTATTCTGAGAGGGTCACTTACATATCACTTTAATTAACTTTAATTATTTTCAATAGAATTCATATAGAAATTTGGAGTTTACTATACATATTTAGAATATTTCATAAATTAATTCATTAAAATATTAACTTAAGAAATGTAATAATTATAATGCATAGTTCAAGATGCTTGCTTATATCTCCACTTTCACTTATGCCTCCCTTTACCTCCTACGCTTGCATATAATATGTGGGGTTACATACCCTACTAGATCTGCATCAAGAAAATGGGACTAAAAGAGTACTTATAACATTACTTAACCTCTCAAACCCACTTTCACCAAGTTGGGATAGAATATCTCCCAAATCAGCAATAGACTGATGAGGCAAGAAGAGTACATTTAGAGACATTATAACCTAAAATAGAGTTTACTTTTCCACTTTACATAATAGAATATCTCCAATGTAATGTAATGTAGAATATTGTAAATACAATGCAATAATTAATATTGATAAAATATTCAATAAGTGCATGAAAGTCTAGTAAAGTCACATTACTTGCAAAATAGAATACTCATTAAACTTTCCATTTTCAATTTCTAACTTCAGAGAAACATTCGCATAAATAATTTAATACTTTGATATAACTACTTCACTTGCCAGAAAAGCTTACATTCAATAGTACATTTAAAAATTATACAGGAAAATTAATCGTTAAAAACTCAATTTCATATAGTCAAATGTTCGTATTTAGAAATGCAATAATATATTAAAAATCACACGGCGTAAACCTCATAAATTATAAGAAAAAGTGTATTTTATTCATATTATCTTATAATCATAGTGGAATTAAAATCAGAGATAGTGGTTTAGGAGTCTACCTCAAGCTCTAACATATCCTAAATTGGCCTGATGGATAAATCCTTAGTTTCAACATAGAAATCTCTCTCCCTTCCTTTATCTTTCCTCTTTCCTCCTCTTTTTCCTCTCTTCTTCTTCTAAAATGGCTCATAAATGGTTTTGTAAAATGGTTTTATATATTATTATTAATTAAAAATCACTATCTTGACATAGCACCATGACGCCTAACTTCTCAGTATCGTTGCACTCCCATAAAATCCTAAAAATTCTCCCATAATGTCATCACCTGAGACATGCCACTATGGCAATGCATCCTCAGTGCCACAGTGCACACCTAAATCTATTTTTCTATCTAAAAATATGATAACTCAATGTCGAGGCACCATTGTCCCTAGTGTTACGGTACTTATAAAGCAAATTATCAATCTTCGGGTTTCACTTTTCAAACTCCAAATCTTCGTTACTTTCTACAACATTAAACATTCTAATGCTCATAATTATTAATTAACTCAAAATTAGTAATTATTAATAAAAAAATTACATTAATTATAGATGATATATATTATAAAAAATGAATACCCAAACATTAACCAGAACCACCTCACTCGACTGTAAATTGTTTCTTATAGCTCAATTTTATAATCAGTTCCCCAACAATCACTGCTCTGATATTAAAAATGGACTATCATAACACAACTTAATATGACTCACTGATAGATAGGTCATATCGTATTGAAATGGGATAGGTCAGGCCAAGATCTAAGTTCTGGGGGACTAATCAGATGTCTTCTATTAATTTATATAGACCATGGAGCTTCTAATTAACTTTAATAAATAAAATAAAATAAACTCATCCATAATTTTTTTATTTCATCAAAATGTATTTATAGCATTTATAGTAAAGTACATAACAACACAGACCCGACATAGAGAAATAAAACAAAAAGCTATGACTTTATAAAAATTAGGGAAATACATATACATGTTCAAAAAAATTAGATCATGAATGTTCAGCTACTCAATTGGTTCTTTCCCTTTCACCTAACTTGAAAGAAATGAGAATATGTGTGAGCTAACACAACTTAGAAGGTCACACCCACTGGTCTAAAATTTTGAACAATTTACTTATTTAGCATTTAACTGAATGTAAAAGTAGTTCATAAGAAATGTATTGGACTAAGCATAATGATAATTATAGATATCTTAAATATTGAAGTAGATTGTGTATGGAAAGTAAATAAATAAGCACTTTACATATTAGAGCATAAAATAATAGATTTATCTTAAGCCCTTATACCTCCCATTAGAAACAAACATCAAAATTCAAGCCCTTATGACTCCAGTACTAGCATAATAAAAAAAAGGCCCTTATGATTTCCTATGTATTTAGCACCAGAACTTCTACTTCAACCACACATCTGAACTCCTAAAATTCACACATGGCATATAAGCATATTTATCATTACATTATAGTAAAAGAAACATGATTAAATAGATTGCTCAATTTCACAAAATGTCTCAATAGCAAGCAACAAAATGATCTACTGAGCATAATGTTCAAAATTTCATTATATTACGATATTATTAGAGATTATTTAGAATATTATTTTAAAGCTTTAATTGTCTTACGACATTATTTTTAGGATCAAAATTATTTTAAAAAAATATAAAATAACATAGTTTCAAACTACCCAACAAAAATTTTCTAGAAAAATATCCAAATATTAAAAATTATCATAACTATTACTTGCAAAAAGTTAAATGATGCAAGTTTTGCAAGTATAAAGTTATCCTAGTATTTTCATAATGAAATTATAATTTAAATAATCCTTTATGATAATGATTAAAAAAATTTCTAATGATTTAATTATCTCAGAGCTTATTAAAGCCAATAAGTTCTCTTTACTATATATGTTTTATTTATTTATAAATTTGAGTATTATATTAGTAAATTTATATTAAAATTTAGATATCATATATGAAATCTCCCAAATGGACAAAATATTTTGACCAAATAAATAGAGTATCTTTAATGTATAAGTTTGTGAGAGTCAATATAAAGAGGAGGTATTTGAGGAGAAAAATATTTTAGATTGTGTTTATGATAGCTTTTTTATTGCTTTCTGAAATAGTGTTTTAATAAAAAAAATTAATTAAAAAAATTGCACTAAAAACTTATTTTTGAAAATAAATATATATATATATATATATATGCGAAACCAAGTCTTACTGTTTATTCTTTTATAATTATTGTAAAAAAATTTGTCACAATCTTTGTGCAAAAAACAACATAACATTCTCAATGAGTGGCTTTATATGCGTCCTCATATTATTATAGGATGAAGGTCATGACCAATCATTTAAATTATAATATCTACTTTACCAAGGAAGATAAATTTTCTTGGATCTTATGATTTAAATTTGTAAAATAAATCAAGGATGAATAATAAAAAAATCTATTATGCTTTCCGAAAATGTAAATAGAAGGGTTTCTTTGACTTGAGTTTGTGCTTGATTAATTAATCATATTTGAGCTCAAACTCCAGCTTTATTAGAAAATAATAATAATAATAATAAATCATTTAATGTGAAAAAGTGAGGTATATTTAATTTTTTTTTAGCAACTTTGTATTTAAAATCTTAAATGCTAATATATTTTAAGTGCATTTTATATTAATATTTTTTGAACAAGTTGGCTCACGAGCTAACGAGTCTAATCATGGTTGGCTCAAGCTTGCCTTATTAGCGCATTGAGCTCCACTCACCAGCCATTTATCATATCAAACTCAAACCGGCTCATGAGTTGACTTGACTCGCTTACACTCCTAGTTTTGAAACAGCTATAAAGAAAGTAATTTAGGGCTCTACTTTTTTTTAAGTTGGTTGTGAAATTGTTGTGGTGAAGTAATTTTACTACTCTAGTTATAAAAGCTAGTTTTTCA
This sequence comes from Dendrobium nobile, assembly GCA_022539455.1. Classification (NCBI taxonomy): domain Eukaryota; kingdom Viridiplantae; phylum Streptophyta; class Magnoliopsida; order Asparagales; family Orchidaceae; genus Dendrobium; species Dendrobium nobile. The sequence goes on along the minus strand of CM039719.1, from coordinate 59,365,611 downwards.
CTATATAAATTTCTAAGAAGATGTGAGAAAACAGTAGTCGAACGAAATTTTTATTTCTATCATAAAATCAAAATAATGAAAGTTGTATCTGGTTGTAAAAAACAGTTTTCTCTAATTGTAAAAAAAAAGTTTGTTAATACATAAATTTCTAAAGAGATGCCAAAAGCAATAAAAAAGCGGCCGTCCAAATAGTAGGTCATGTTAAAAAGCAAAATAGCTAGAAAGCTGCAACAAACCTAAAAAAATTATTCTATGCAGAACGGGATGGCGTCCGGAGACCAACCAGAACGTCACATCATTATTTTTCTTGATACCATATGATATTACATATTCTAATTGGTCTCCCGATCGTATGGTGCCCACACATAATAGTTTATTCACCAACCCATCTTTCGAGAATTTTTCTCTCGATATAATTTTGCTTGGAAAGATTATATGGAACAATTTTGGTAGAATCAGAAAGCATCTGTACAATTATTTGTAAAATAAATCTAAAAAAGGTTTGAAAAGCGACCCAATGAATTAATAAGTTATCATGAAATAGTTGATAGGATTTGTTTTCTTTATAAAAGCAGCCTGCTTTCTGTATGAGTCTCGCATCTTCTGATCTTCACAAATAGAACCAGATGGCTAATGCTCCTCCATCTGCGCCACCTTCCGCCGGCGAAATTGCCAGCGGCCACACTGTTGAAATAAACCAAAATTCAAATAAAACCGCCGCAGTTAACTCCATCGACGACATCGTCGAATGCTACTTGTCTGCATCCACCGGCAGCCTCCTCTTCCCCATCCTGGTCTGCCTCGCCTGGATCTTTGACTCCCATCAAACCTTCATCAATGTCTTCTCCGATAATCCACCGCCGTGGCACTGCACCTCCTCCACCTGCAATGTCACCACACCATGCAACCTCCCATCCACCTCCTGGTCCTTCTCCCAACACCGCAAAATCTCCACCATTTCTGACTTCTCCCTCGAGTGCGCGTCTCCTGTTCTCGTCGCCCTCCCCGCCTCTTCATTCTACGCTGGCTGTCTCGTCGGCGGCCTCTCCCTCGCCACCCTCGCGGACTCCCGCCTCGGCCGCAAAAAGACACTCGTTTTCTCTTCCTTGACCATGTCTCTCACTGCCGCCCTCACCGCCTTCTCTCCCAACCTCGCCGTCTACGCCGCCCTTCGCTTCGCCTGCGGCTTTGCTCGTGCCAACGTTGGCACCTCCGCTTTTGTCCTTTCGTCTGAACTCGTCTCCCGCCGCCACCGCAAGCTCGTCAGCATCCTCACCTTCATCTTCTCCACCACCGGCTTCGTCACCCTTCCCCTCATAGCCTTCATAAACAGAGGAAACTCCTGGAGACTACTCTATCTCTACACTTCAATCCCCTCACTCTTTTACAGCATTATTCTCCATTTAATCATGAAAGAGTCCCCTCGTTGGCTTCTTTTAAAAGGCAAGAGAAAAGAAGCCATTAAAACACTGCAACAGCTCTCACGTTTAACAGAAACATTGAGCTTCCCTGACTTTGCATTGACGTCCTCTGACAAAACAGAATCACATGATCTGTTCTCGGCGGCGAGGATATTATGGGAGAAACGGTGGGCGCTCCGCCGGTTGGGAACAGTTATGATAGTGAGCTTTGGCATCGGAATGATGTACTACGGCATGCCGCTCAATCTCAGCAATCTTAACGCTAGCTTATACATCAGTGTGGCACTGAATGCGGCAACAGAGCTTCTATCGGAATTTGTCGTCTTCTTCCTCGCCAATGTGGTGAGTCGACGGAAATCCTTGGTCGGGCTGATGGTTGTGAGCGGCGGCTGTAGCCTTGCTTGTACAGCAATAGGCGGATGGATCGCTGTGGTGGTGGAGCTAGTTGCATTCTTCGGTGTTTTTACGGCAATTAGTGTGGATATGATTTATAGTGTGGAACTGTTTCCAACGTGTGTAAGAAACTTGGCGCTGGCGGTGATGAGGCAGGCGTTGGTGCTCGGTGGGGTGGTGGCGCCGGCGATGGCGGTGGCAGGGAGGAAGACAAAGTTTCTTTCTTTTGGGGTGTTTGGGATAGTTATCATTTTCTGTGGGTTGTTTGCTGTGTTCTTACCAGAAACGAGGGGGCGTACGATCAGCGATACAATGGAGGAAGAGGAGCATAAGATGAGGGAGGGCCGAAGTTCATCTTGATATGTTAGTTGGTAGATTTTGAATTATGTGATGAATGTATGAATTTATGTTAATTAATTTAAATATTTCAAAAAAAATGGTCTACATTTTCTTCTATTATATTAAAAATTACTAAAAAAAAATAATTACTAAAAATTGAATCTAGTTTATATTTAAAATAATAATGTTAAAATATGCTAATTGCATATAAGGAAGAGGACCCACACAAGCGATTAACTATTCTGTGCAGATGTCAAACGTCATCTGGAGGCCAATTAGAATGCACTGTGTCACCTCTTCGTTGTGTACCGCGTCTCGGTACATCTCGGTACTGCTGACGTGGATGCACCTGATTCGCCTCCGGACGTAGAGCTACGTCCGACCTCTGGAGGATGTAGAGCTATGCCTAGACTCTGCACAGAATAATTTCTCCACACAAGCAAGCTTCAATGAGAGATCCCAATCATTAGACACATTAATCATTTGACCATGAGGAGCAAAATTAGATGGTCCAATTGTACTATTTCACAAAGGGTTTGAGCTCCTCAAAGACTTGAAAACTTATTATATCTTTTATGATGTGATTTATATAGAAAATTCCATGTTATAGATGCCCACACTTAGTACAATATTTGAGTGGATTTATCTCCATCTTAGAAAATCCCTTTCTAAAAAAGGCATCTGATGCGCAATTCGACAACATGTTATTTCAAAGTAGAAAAATTCCTTGCTACATAAGTTCAAAGAATTTTTCTTTTCTCCATACTGTAGAATATATGAGAGGCACCATAAGGAGGACATTTGGAGAGAAAAATATTTAACTTGCTATTCATTTATAATTGTTTGCAAAGGATTTGCCACCATTTTTGACTTAAAAATACAATATACACAACACACACACACACCCCAAGTCATGCAAGCATGGACTAGGCCCAACTAAAATCATTTTAATACAGGATATTCAAATTGATTTTCAAGTCGCTTACGACCAAGCAGAGTATGAAGACTTAGTCATAAGATTAAAGTCGTATAGAGATATCTTCTTAAAGAGATTGAGTGATTCAACAACTTATAGATAATGCAAATACCAAGGAGTAAAATTAACAAATTAGCTTACTATCAAAATTTGGAATTCATGATGGGTGAGCATCTTCGAGGTTATCTTGATCCAGCACCAAAAAGGTTAGGTGGCACAAATTAAGGTTGATTTTTTAGTGAGTTAGGTTACTCCTTATGATGAGTATTTAAATGAAGGGAACATCTTGCCTAACCTAATAGAGCCACGATGATTCAAAATCAAAGCTAATCAATAACTTCTAATTATAGGAGAATTGTTTAGAAGATTGGTTATCTCATTAATTTTTCGATGTAATAGAGAGCGAAGTTGAGAAAGTTCTAAAGGAAGTGCAAAGGTGAGTATAGAGCCACTTAAGAGAAAGGGTGTTTATCCATTGAATCCTCAAACAAGGTGTTTAGCCATGTGTCAAGATTAAGGAGTGCTGACAACTTGAAATTTTTTTACCCCTAATGATTATATATATATATATAGTCTTATTTGTTAATAAAATAATATTTTTCATGTTTTTATGTCCAAAGAGTCCACTGTAAATTAAACTAATAATAAAATACTAACTCAAGGAACTTACCCCCTCCCATTATACGTTCAAGGAATCAAACATTAATAAGGCCTGGGAAAATTTTTCTTACAAATTCAAACAGATTGGGAAACTCACTTATTGATGTGAGCCAAAGTAGAATGATAATGTTATATATTAGGTTTTACCTTAACCTACTTACTTTGAAGTTAGCCAAATTTGAACCCCTAAAAAGTGATGAGATTCATTAAAAAAAAAAAAAAAATCCAAGTTACTTAGATATACTGGCAAAAATAAAAAAAGTAAACTAAGTTGGTCGAAGTTACAACCTAGTTAAGTCAAAGGGAAATAATAGTACTCCCTATCGGCAATCTAAATGGCCCATTAGCTTACCAAAAGAAGAATATTTTATGCTTCAAGAGGTCACCTCCTTATTTAAGATGAGTCAAACTAGTAAGTTTAAAAATTCTAACAACTTATAAAGACCATCACTATTTGCTCTAGCTAGATCCTAAGGAAAGATGAGAAACTACAAGAAAAATTACACTTAATTATTAATTTATCATGTCATACATTTACCTTTATGTTTTAGGAAACCATGTGGGAAGCTGAGTGAGAAGCAGCTAAAAACTAGCACTTACAAGAGTCAAACCTTTAAAGGTTGGTCCACCCATTATGGAAGATCACTTTGAGTATCACATGAGCCCATTCTATCAAGGGAGTCTAAATAGCTACCCACAAGAAGATGAATTATTTAATTAGCAAAAAGCAAGGCCCATCTAAGTCAATGATGAGCCAAGAAAGTTGCTTCCCTGAAAGCTAGGTAACTTTCCTGCCCCCTTTTGTGATAAGATTTACATTGGTAGCACACTATTTCCTTCTACTTAGTAAGTCAAAGTAGTTACTTGCAAAGGCTATAGCATAGTAAAGGGAGAGGCTCATCTAAGTTGATATCATGTATGTGTGTTATTTAGTCCCTTTTCTCATTGATTACACTGCGTCTTCAAGAGGGCATTTTTATTTAATAGCTCATCCTATAAAGCAACCTCTTTCTTTGATAAGTTAGCTTTCAAGGTTTTGACATCCTTCTTAAAACTCTATTAGAATGTGAAATCTTCTTTGAGGCAAGCCTTTACTTCCACGTGTCTTTATATAAACTTACAAGTTTCCTATTGACCTTCCTATATGATTGTGAGCCAATGTGTATGTACTCTAATAGTTTAGTGGTAAGAATCCATGGTGGCAAAGGTAAAGCTAAGTGATAGAAATAGCAATCAACTCCTCATCTACTATGGTCGAGTAAACCAATGAGCCACGTTGAATGTTTTTATTCTGGGATGGATGTGTAATAACTTGAAAATATGAAAAGTATTTTAAAAAATAAGAAATTTGATATCTGAATTTCTATTAAACTAGAGCGCTTTAGCATTATGCTTGGGAGAGCAATGGTGCTATGCTTGAGAGCACAACGATGCTAGAAATTTCTGCCACAGTAGTTTAGGCTCTATTTTACAGTAATTTTAGATTCAACATGTAACGCAATGCTAGAACACTAATAGTATATATATATATATATATATATATTATATATATATATATATATATATATATATATATATATATATATATATATATATATATATACCATCCCCATTTCTTGGTCTATCGGGGAAGGAAGAAGAGTAGGAAAGGGAGAAGCATAGGAAGAGGAGTGGAGAGATGAAAGAGAAAGGGCACTTTTGAGCCCTTTTTTTTTGTTTGTTATTTCTATTAGAAAATTTTTCTACTAGTAGTAAGGGAAATTTACTCTGCATCTATTTTCAATTATTCTAAGTCTAATATATTTTATACATTTTAAACATGATAAGAAGCCTATATATCTCGTTTAAGTGAACTTTCACTACATAACTTTTGGTATGTAATAGATGTCGTCAACATGAGCATTTTGATTAAAATATTTTGGAATTTCACTTAGTAAAATGTTAATTATGAATTTCTAAAGATATTATATATTTTGTAGAATTTTTTGTATTTTTTATATTATTGCATTTATAGTTGAAATGATACTATTGCTACTTAATGAATGAGACATTTACATACAAACAAGGAAGGTTGGCTATTAATAATGTAATTAATATGTGTTGGCATTTAACATTTGCAAGAGGTTGCATCCTGGTGTATGCTTTTTGTTGATCATATACTTCTTGTTGATATATAAGACTAGAGACAGAGTTGAAGATAAACTTGAATTATGGATATCAATCTTAGAGTTTAAAGGATTTCATTTGAGCAGATCTAAAATTGAATATATGGAGTGTAATTTTAGTTATAATAGATCTAGTGGGAAGATTATGATCAGTTTGGGTGATCAAGTCATTAATAAGAGTATTTATTTTAGACACTACAGGAAAAATGTCGATTACCGGCGGTTCTAACCGGCAGTTTATTGACCGCCGGTGTTAACGGCGGTTTAGCCGGCAGTTTCGCCGCCAGCTTTTACCGGCGGCCTACCGATGGGTTTGTTCTGTAAAGCCGCCGGTACCAGCGACGGTCTAAAAACCGCCGGACGTCAATATAACCCGGCGGTTTAACGACGGCTGAGCCGCCGCTGATAAGTTATAATTGTCACGACCCGACCCGAGACGAGACGGATCCCGCCCGCGCCGGATCGCGACGGAGGATAATAGCTAACCAGGATCTGGCTTTGGATTAGGTTACTGAACTGATCTTCCAAATTCTTAACTCAACAGAAGCACACAGAACAACAGAGCTACTAAAAACATCAAATGCAGCGGAACAAAACATCTATCTTTTCATTTCCTCAAAATAATCATCTACAGAACAGTACATGGCTTTCAACAGAAAGAAAGACAGAACAGGAAAGCCATGACTGTACAAAAATCAAAAGTACAAAAGTACCTAATCTGATCAGACTCCGAAATCTAATCCTGGATCTCCTTGCCCTTCCCAGAACCTGAAAACCACCAGAAAGCAAGGGTGAGCTCAACAGCTCAGCAAAGCAACAAACCACCAATCTAAATCCTCAGAAAACAAAACCAAACTTATCAGACAGAAATCAGATCAGAAGTCGGAATAGAATCGGAAATCAAAACTTACGGACAGATATCAAATCACATCAGAGTCGTACAGATCGTATCAGAACAGAACAAATCAACAGCGTCAGAAACAGAAATCAGAATCGTACGGATCATATCATATCATAATCACAATTTCGTACAGAACAGAACAGATACAGAAAGTAATACAGATACATATAGCTAAATGCCCTGACACTGACGGAATCTCTACGGATTCCGGCCCCTTATGCCTCCCTTCCCAGACACTGACTGAATCTCATAGGATTCAGGCCCCTTATGTCTCCCTTTGTGCTCACGGCACCAAAACAGATGTGCTTATAGCACCAAAACAGAATTCATCGGATCCGGAACAGAACAGATATCAGATTTCAGATTGAGCTCATTTCAGATTTCCCGTTTCACTAACTGAATCTCATAGGATCCAGGCCCCTTATAACTCCCTTTTATAGCTTATACACATAGCATTTCAATTCAGAAGAAATCCGGACAATTCAGAAATTACCCAAAAATCGGGCAGCACAACGGCAGTATACGGAATTTACACAAAAATTCCTGCAAAGAAAATTTACCGAATTCGCACAGAATACAGATATCAACATTTCAGAATCTTTATTCTACTGCACAGATAAATTCCAATTTCACAGAAAAATCCGGTCGACTAAAAACACAGTCGAATCAAAAATATCCGGACGAAAATCTTCAGAAAATAACCAAAATGTGCACACTCGGCACGTCAACAATATACAAAAAGTTACACGGTAAAAACTGAACCGTTCAAAAGATACGGACGAAAATCGCTAACGGAAACAAAATCCGGACAGAAAATACCGCCAAACACGACGGTTCTGAAAATTTAGAAAGTCGGATTGTGCCTTACCTCGTGCACAGCAATTTCCTCAACAGTCTCCTCGGACGAAAACAGCTCGGCGTCGCCCGAAAATCCGCTTTTCCACTTTTTCCTTCGTTTTTCTCTCTCCTCAGCTTTTTCTCTCTCTTCAAAATATCTCATTTCTATATATATCCAGACTGATCGTCCCGGACGATCGAGCTTCGTACCGGACGATCCATGAAGAGAGGAATTCCGTCCAGACGAAAAATGACATATCGTCCCTGGCGATGGGTTCACGGGAGAATTTTCGTCCAGACGATCTAATTTTCGTCCCGACGAATTATACAACCAAAACTGATTTTCTGCACAACCTGTACCGATCGTCCCGGACGATCCAACTTCGTCCCGGACGAACCTGGAGCAAAAACTGATATTACAATCTCCCCAACTCAGAAAAATGTCGTCCTCGACATTATCCAGTCCAAACGCAGTCAAAACAAGTACGGGTACGACCGTCTCATATCAGACTCCTTCTCCCAAGTTGCTTCCCGTGCAGTCCGGTGCTTCCACTGGACTTTAACCATCGGAATCTCTTTATTTCTTAACTTTCGGACGTCGTACGCCAAAATAAGCTCTGGCTCTTCCTTGTACGCCAGATTCTCCTGAATCTCCACCTCACCAGCTGACAACTTCTTCCAGAGTCTGAAACCCACTTCCTCAGAGTGGATACGTGAAACACATTATGCACATCCGGCATAGAATCAGAAAGCAATAACTTGTAAGCAGCTTTTCCAATTCTTTCCAAAACTTCAAAAGGTCCAACATACCTTGGACTAAGCTTGCTTACCTGACCAAATCTGCTCACACCTTTCATCGGGCTGACTTTGACGTACACAAAGTCACCGACCTGAAATTCAACAAATCTGTGCTTCTGATTGTAATACTTCTGCTGACGATCTTGAGCGGCTTTCAATCTTTCTCTTATCAAATTGATCTTCTGAGCAGTTTCATCAGCAAAAGTAGCCCCCAAAGCCTGTCTATCTCCGAAGGAGGTCGGAGTCAAAGGAGTACGACACTTCCTGCCATACAAAGCCTCGTACGGTGCCATACCGATACTGGACTGAAAACTGTTGTTATAAGCAAACTCAATCAACGGAATATGATCTTCCCAACTTCCGCTAAAGTCCAGAACACAAAGCCTCAACAGATCTTCCAGTACCTGAATCGTCCTCTCAGACTGTCCGTCGGTCTGAGGATGAAAGGCTGTACTGAAATGCAGTTTCGTACCCAAGCCTTGCTGAATGCCTTTCCAAAGTCTGGAAGTAAAACGTCCATCTCGATCAGATACGATCACACGAGGCACACCGTGCAATCTGACTATTTCCTTCACATAAATCTGTGCCAAGCGATCAACTGAATCCGTCTGTCTGATCGGAAGAAAATGGGCTGACTTGGTCAATCGATCTACAACCACCCAAATGGCATCATGTCCTTGTCTAGATCGAGGAAAACCCATCGCAAAATCCATCGTTACCTCCTCCCATTTCCACTCAGGGATAGGCAACGACTGCAACAGTCCACCTGGTCGCTGATGCTCTGCCTTCACCAACTGACAGGCTTCGCATCTCGACACAAACTCTCTGCCACATCCTTCTTCATCCCAGGCCACCAAAACAAAAGCTTCATATCAGCGTACATCTTACCACTGCCTGGATGAACAGTGTAGCCAGAATGATGAGATTCACTCAGAATCTCCCGCCTCAAATCTCCAGACACAGGTACCCACAACCTGTTCTTACAGAAAATAACACCAGAATCAGAAATTCGAAGTTCAGGAGTCTTACCAGATCCAATCTGTGCAATCAACTTCGAATAATCAGAATCTGACTTCTGGGCTTCTTGAATCCGTGCTTCCAAAGAAGACTGAATACTCATCTGAGCCAACTCCAAATCACTGGAGGAAACCACCTCCAACTGCAATCTCTCCAAATCACGAATCAGAAAGTCATCACAGGTAAGCTGAATACCTGAGAATCCAGAAGACTTCCTGCTCAGAGCGTCCGCTACCACATTCGCCTTCCCAGGCTGATACTGAATAGTCAAATCGTAGTCCTTGATCAACTCGAGCCACCTCCTCTGTCTCAGATTCAGATCCTTCTGAGTAAAAATGTACTTCAGGCTCTTATGATCAGTAAAGATCTCACATCTGACGCCATACAGGTAATGACGCCAAATCTTCAAAGCAAAAACAACTGCAGCTAACTCCAGATCATGCGTCGGGTAATTCTTCTCATGTGGCTTTAACTGTCTCGAAGCATAAGCAATTACCTGACCATGCTGCATCAGAACACAACCCAATCCTTTCAGTGAAGCATCACTGAACACCTGGAAACCCTCCGTACCTGACGGAAGTGCCAACACTGGAGCTGAGGTCAAACACTCCTTCAATCTCTGAAAACTAGCTTCACACTCCGGTGTCCAAACAAAAGGTACTGACTTCTGAGTCAGTCTCGTCAGAGGAGTCGAAATCTGTGAAAATCCTTTCACAAACTTCCTATAATACCCGGCCATGCCCAAGAAACTACGTACCTCAAATACCGTAGTCGGCCTTGGCCAATCAGCAACAGCCTGAATCTTCTGGGGATCTACAGAAATGCCTTCTCCGCTAACCACATGCCCCAGAAAAGAAATGTTCTTCAGCCAGAATTCACACTTGGAGAACTTGGCATACAGCTGATGCCTCCTCAAAGTCTCCAACACAATCCTCAAATGTCTGGCATGCTCATCCTCAGATGCAGAATATACCAGAATATCGTCAATGAAGACGATCACAAACTGATCCAAATACTCCCTGAATACTCGGTTCATCAGATCCATGAAAATCGCAGGCGCATTGGTTACCCCAAAAGGCATAACCAAAAACTCGTAGTGCCCGTACCGAGTACTGAAAGCAGTCTTCACTACATCAGCTTCCTTCACCTTCACCTGATAGTATCCGGATCTCAAATCAATCTTCGAAAATACCGAAGATCCGGAAAGCTGATCAAACAAGTCGTCAATCCGAGGCAAAGGGTACTTATTCTTGATCGTGACCTTGTTCAAATCTCTGTAATCAATACACATACGGAGTGTACCGTCCTTCTTCTTCACAAATAAAACAGGTGCTCCCCAGGGCGAAACACTAGGACGTACAAACCCTCTGTCGACCAACTCCTGAAGCTGAACTTTCAACTCAGAAAGTTCTTTCGGTGCCATCCTGTACAGAGCTTTCGATATCGGAGCGGTACCCGGAAAAACATCGATAGAGAACTCCACATCTCTATCCGGAGGTAAACCAACCAACTCCTCAGGAAAAACATCAGCAAACTCCCGTACCACAGGGATCTCAGAAACAGAACCAACCTCCAGGTTCAGATCCCGCACCGAAGCCAAAAATACCGGACATCCTTTCTTCCACATCCTGCTCACCTCCAACGCAGAAACCAGACTGGAGAGAACACCTCGTAATCCCTGAAATACAACTCTCTCTCCAGCCATAAGCAAACTCACTTGCTTCTTCAGACAGTCTATCTGGGCCTCATACTGACTCAGCCAATCCATGCCCAGAATCACATCATACGACGAAATCGGCAATCGAATCAAACTCGATTTCCACTTCTTGCCAGAAATCTCGATCTCACACAAACAAAACTGTCGAGCAATCAATGGATTCCCAGCCGGTAAAATCACAGACAAAGAAACCGGTAAAACCATCGAATCCAAATGTAAAATCTCAAAACAATGCTCGGACAGAAAAGAATGACTCGCTCCAGAGTCAAACAAAACACGACAGGGCTGATCAGAAATGTAAACCGTACCTGTCACAACATCCGGAGCATCACGAGCCTCCTGCTGACTCAGACTGTAAACTCGTGGCTGAACTGGAACAGGAGCTGAAGCAACAGAACTACTCTGCTCCCTCTGAATCGTAGGTGGTCTCCGTGGTGCAGAACTAGAACCACCACCTCTACCAGCAAATCCCTCAGGGCGTGGAGGAACAGTCCTCGGTCTTCCTGCTGCTGAACCAACAGGTCTGACAAAGCCCTCAGATCGCTGCTCATATCCCATCTGTGGACATTCTGCTATCCGATGTCCCGGCTGACCACATCTGAAACAAAGACCAGCTATCCTGTAGCACTGGCCATGGTGTCGCCGTCCACAACTCTGGCACACAGGTGCCGTACTGACAGATCCAGAACTAGTCGTACTGGTAGCAGTACCAGACGATCCTCCGCTCTTCCTGGAATCTCCAGATCCAGATCCAGGAACAAATCTCCTCTTCCCAGAGGAACCACTGCCAGATGTCTCTCCTCCAAACCTCTTCCTACTCGCAGTCCACCGCTGCTGAGTAGCCGTCATGTCATTCTCAATCAGACGAGCTCGCTCCACAAGCTCAGAGAAATCGGTGATCCGGAACGGTATCAGGGGCTGCCTCAAAGTGTCTCGTAAGCCTCTCAGAAATCTGTAGCACCTCTCAGCAGACGTGCTCACAAGCTGCGGAGCGTACCTGGCTAATGCAGTAAACTCAGCCTCGTACTGCATCACCGTCTTGCTCCCCTGAACAAGCCTCAGAAAACTCTCCTGCATCTGCTGTCGTGCAGAAGGGGGAACAAACCAGTCTCTGAATACCTCAGTGAACTCCTCCCAAGTGATCAAGGAGTTCAGTCTGCCCTGAAATCTGGCTGCTTGCTGGCCATCCCACCAGTGCTCAGCCTCTCCGTCCAACAGAAAAACAGCTAACGGAACTTTCCTGTCTGCAGGACACTGCATTCCGTCAAAAGTCTTCTCCAATCTCCTCAGCCACTCCTCGGCTGCTCTGGGCTCAACAGCGCCCTCAAACCTCGGAGGCTTCAACCTCAAAAATAACTGCAGGTGTCGATCAATGTCCTCAGATCTAACAGTCGAAGCTCTGCTCTGAGTCTCGCTCATCATCTGAGCAACAAGTGAAGCAAACTGTGAAAGCGTATCAGCACCGACCACTGGGGCTGTACTCCCCACTGGTGCTGCCTGATCGTCACTCTGACCATCTGTCATGTCTGGGTCTGGCTGATCCATACAGAAAAATCCAGAAAATCCGGAAAACTATCACAAAACAACACAAAATAACACAATAAAAAGCCAAACGACCCAAAACTACCTCCCAGACAGACGCACTGATCACTTCCTAGAGCTCTGTTTTACAATCCAACCTGTTTCCAAAACCAGTGCTCTGATACCAAAAAAGCTTGTCACGACCCGACCCGAGACGAGACGGATCCCGCCCGCGCCGGATCGCGACGGAGGATAATAGCTAACCAGGATCTGGCTTTGGATTAGGTTACTGAACTGATCTTCCAAATTCTTAACTCAACAGAAGCACACAGAACAACAGAGCTACTAAAAACATCAAATGCAGCGGAACAAAACATCTATCTTTTCATTTCCTCAAAATAATCATCTACAGAACAGTACATGGCTTTCAACAGAAAGAAAGACAGAACAGGAAAGCCATGACTGTACAAAAATCAAAAGTACAAAAGTACCTAATCTGATCAGACTCCGAAATCTAATCCTGGATCTCCTTGCCCTTCCCAGAACCTGAAAACCACCAGAAGGCAAGGGTGAGCTCAACAGCTCAGCAAAGCAACACCACCAATCTAAATCCTCAGAAAACAAAACCAAACTTATCAGACAGAAATCAGATCAGAAGTCGGAACAGAATCGGAAATCAAAACTTACGGACAGATATCAAATCACATCAGAGTCGTACAGATCGTATCAGAACAGAACAAATCAACAGAGTCAGAAACAGAAATCAGAATCGTACGGATCATATCATATCATAATCACAATTTCGTACAGAACAGAACAGATACAGAAAGTAATACAGATACATATAGCTAAATGCCCTGACACTGACGGAATCTCTACGGATTCCGGCCCCTTATGCCTCCCTTCCCAGACACTGACTGAATCTCATAGGATTCAGGCCCCTTATGTCTCCCTTTGTGCTCACGGCACCAAAACAGATGTGCTTATAGCACCAAAACAGAATTCATCGGATCCGGAACAGAACAGATATCAGATTTCAGATTGAGCTCATTTCAGATTTCCCGTTTCACTAACTGAATCTCATAGGATCCAGGCCCCTTATAACTCCCTTTTATAGCTTATACACATAGCATTTCAATTCAGAAGAAATCCGGACAATTCAGAAATTACCCAAAAATCGGGCAGCACAACGGCAGTAATACGGAATTTACACAAAAATTCCTGCAAAGAAAATTTACCGAATTCGCACAGAATACAGATATCAACATTTCAGAATCTTTATTCTACTGCACAGATAAATTCCAATTTCACAGAAAAATCCGGTCGACTAAAAACACAGTCGAATCAAAAATATCCGGACGAAAATCTCAGAAAATAACCAAAATGTGCACACATCGGCACGTCAACAATATACAAAAAGTTACGCGGTAAAAAACTGAACCGTTCAAAAGATACGGACGAAAATCGCTAACGGAAACAAAATCCGGACAGAAAAATACCGCCAAACACGACGGTTCTGAAAATTTAGAAAGTCGGATTGTGCCTTACCTCGTGCACAGCAATTTCCTCAACAGTCTCCTCGGACGAAAACAGCTCGGCGTCGCCCGAAAATCCCGCTTTTCCACTTTTTCCTTCGTTTTTCTCTCTCCTCAGCTTTTTCTCTCTCTTCAAAATATCTCATTTTCTATATATATCCAGACTGATCGTCCCGGACGATCGAGCTTCGTACCGGACGATCCATGAAGAGAGAATTCCGTCCAGACGAAAAATGACATATCGTCCCTGGCGATGGGTTTCACGGGAGAATTTTCGTCCAGACGATCTAATTTTCGTCCCGACGAATTATACAACCAAAACTGATTTTCTGCACAACCTGTACCGATCGTCCCGGACGATCCAACTTCGTCCCGGACGAACCTGGAGCAAAAACTGATATTACAATAATGGTACTAGCGGTCCGGACCGCTGGAAGACCGCCGGTAAATGCCCTAAAACAAATAGACCCGCAACTCGCATTTCATTTCTATTCTCTCCTTCTCTCTCTCGTTTCGGTCGCTCTCCTGTCGCCTCCACCCGCATCGCTGGATCGCGCTCCATTTGTCGCCGCCGACGAAGTAACTCTGATCGCCGACCCCACACCGGCCGCCTCTCGCTCGGTCAACCTTTGCTGTCACTTGCCGCCGTCGATCTCTCTCCGAATCTCACGCCGCCGGCTGCCCTAGGTTTCGTGTGAGTTGAACAAAAATCAGTAATTTAAGGTGTTATTTAACGTTTTTCTTTGATTATTTGTTCTCACTAGACATTTGCAAGAGTTTTTAATATTTTGGATGATTTAGATAGTAATTTCGAGATATGCAAGAGGTAATGTTGTAATCATTTGGGTATATCTAAATTTTCCATTTATTAAGTGTTAATTTAGTAATAATAGATCTAATTTATTGATTGTGACTTTGGGTTAGAGGAAGATAGGAAGAGAGAGATTGAGAGAGAGAAAAGAGAGGGAGAGGGAGAGATAAAAGAGAGGGAGAGATAAAAGAGAGAGAGGGATTAAACGAAAGATAGTAATTAGAATGACAGATATCATTGATCAAAGGCTGTATAAAACTATGGTAAAGAAAGTTTCCTTTTGGAAAAAAATGAATAAATATTTTTGAAATAAGAACAATTGATGCCTACTGATCATTAGCCATTGAGAACTGCCACATAGCTATTAACGACCTACCCAAGAACTAGTCGTTACTAGAATATTTTTTAATAAATTATGTTGATAAACATAAATTTTTTTTAATTATTGTTATTGAGTCATTTTATCAATATAAATAAAGTAATTTTTTAGTATTAACTTGCAATAAAATGAAATCATAAAATAAGAGAATAACATTTATATTAACTGATTATTCTAATTATTAGTATAATGTTTTGATTTTCTAAATTTCTTTGTTAAATTTTAATTATTTTGTAATTTAAAGATTTTAACTATAATTTTGATTTCAAATTAACTAACAATTATTAGACAAAAATTTCAAATAGTTTTTTGATTTAAACTATAAATAATTTAAATTTTTAAAAATAGAATTATAAT